>WEKX01026677.1:189752-210818 GCA_013390025.1 Pitta sordida | reverse complement strand
TCCATGTCTGGAAGTTTTGATCCCTGCTCCCCTGCTGGAGAAGCAACTGTTGCCCGCCACCTATTACACTCAGCTCTTTCCCTGGACTGCTGCCACAGCCCCTGATGCCAGGGATATGGCAGGGAACAAAGGCAAAAGCCAGTGTGGCAACCCTGACAAACCTTCGTAGCACATGGGACCAGTGATTTTGGCTTTGCCTGGGCCATACCAGGGCTATGCACCACTGTTAAGTCCCAGCACAGTTGTCAGGGGCCGTGCCGACTGACTCAAGCTTGGTCCCAGTGGTGATGCACAGCTTGGCATGGTCCCTCACACTCTCAGAAGAAGTAGCTGGCATGCCACTGCCACCCCCCTGTGCCCAGAACTGGTGCTGCGGCTCCATTGCCTCCGCACCGCCGGCCTGGCAGCACTCCCGGATCCAGGGTGATGGTTGTGGTTCCCTTTCCCCTTAAACAGTGAAAATGTAGAGTGCTTAGAAACTGCAGGGGGCAGGGGTGGTGGGCTCAGCTCGGTAGTGTGGGCAGGCTCCCACCTGCCCCAGTTTGGTGTGTGAGATGGGCACCCGCCACACCTCAGCATGGTGAAGCACGGGCACCTGCCCCACCTCAGCTCAGTGCAGCGTAGGTGACCACCTGCCAGCCCCAGGGAAGGGGGAGAAGGTGCCTCCTGCTCCCACTTTCACACACAGACAATGGCAGCCCCCTCCTGCAGTATAGCAGAGAACAATTCCAGCCGCACTAAAACAAAAGTTTACATGAAATGCATCCTGGCTGGGCCAGGCTGGGCCGGGCTGCGCAGCGTGCGGGTCGCAGGTCCCTCCCCTCACCACCCCTGGTGGTTCCTGGGTGGGGCTATTTACAAATTCATGAGCTCATTGCGTATTCACGAGCTGAGTGAGTTTGCTGTGCAATCTGCGCATGTGTGCGGACCCACTTTTTGCTTAAAAATAAACTGTGGACAATTGAAACAGTTGAGGTCCGGACTGTGAATAGGCGGGGGTTTATTGTATCTGCTAATCTTCCCCTGTCACTCATTTAAACTGCTATTTCAGGCTTATCACACTCACTTGTCATTCACTTCAATCCCCTGAATTCAATTTGATTCCTTATTATTTTCAAGTGAGGCAACTTAGACACCCATCATGTCAGTTTGCTATGTAATAGAAAACCTAAAGAGAAACAGATACACAAAGGATTAAACTCTGTTCTGCTATATCTACACATAGTAAATTACCTAAACAGAGAAAAGTTCCTTTAAATGCAAGAACTGAGAACCCAGTCTCAAGTGTGCCTATTGGAGCACTTTGAAAATGGTAAAGGCAGATGAGATCAAGGCTGAATGGAGAAGAAACATAACTGGCTACATGTACTTTCTTTTTTTTTTTTTTGGCTCAAGAGAAAGTGATGTTTTGAATGCAAACATTGAAAGGAAAGGAAAAAAGCTTTTTTCAGCAACAGTTTTGAAATTGCATGAAACTTTCCCTACTCCAATACTGGGTTTGGAAGAAGAAAATGTTTAAATAGATTAACATAAATATAATGTAAAATATATTGCAGAAAACTTCTGAAGCTCCCCAGATCTCTCCTCAGCACTGTCCTGCTCACAATTTAATCACAGAATCACAGAATATTCTGAGTTGGAAGGGACCCACAAAGATCATTGAGTCCAACTCTTAAACAGCAGCACTGCCTCCCTGGCAGGAATCGAACCCCGGTCTCCTATGTGAGAGGTGGCAACACTCACCACTCTACTAACGTGGACTTCAAAATGCTCAGGTGAGAGTTAACAAGAAGAGGAGTAGAGAAGAGATGGAAGACAGCAGAGGCTGGAGGGATGAGTAGCAGACTGGCAGGAAGTGATTATGTAATGGGACAGTCTAATGGGACAGTCTTGATACTGTGGAGCAGACCACCAGTCAGTGCAGCAAGATCAAAATTGTTTCCAACACCTTTCAGAGCACTCACAAATTCACAGAATATTCTGAGCTGGAAGGGACCCTCAAGAGTCATCAAGTCCAACTCTTAAATGGCACCACTGCCTCTCTGGTGGGAATTGAATCCCCAGTCTCCTGCATGAGAGGTGAGGATACTCACCACTGTATTAAAGTGGATTTTTTAATGTAGACTAGTACATCATACATCATGGCAAGTGCTGTGTAAGTGTTACTCATCAATGAATTTGCAGGCCTTAGCACCTAGTTCATTAAATCTACTGTGAATTGGTTTAAATTCCATATTAATAACTATAAGCAAGTTAATAAATACAATGTCTCTATATGGAGCAAAATATGTCAAAGGCAGTAAATACTCTGTCCATCTAAGTTTTGCAGTAAAAAAGTAGGAAATAATTCTTCTAGCAGCCTACTTTTCATTCAGAGAAATGCTATTGAGAGTGCTGTGCTTCTCCCTGAAAAAAAACATGAGATGGATACAGTTTAGTGAAAATAAATCATTTGATAAAATACCATTCAATCTTTGCTTGCTTTTCATCTCAAAGCTGTAGCACTGATATTTGCAGTAGTTATGATGGCACTTGAGATATACAGACATTTAGCAAACGGCTCTCTTGACTCCGACAGTAGGTTTTATAAAGGCTCTGGAGCTCTGCAGAAATAAAAGGTACACAATGACAATTTTGCTTTCCCAGACTCTCCTGCCTCTGGATCTCATACAGGAACTACATCCTGCAACGGAAAACAAACCCAATATTAAGAAATTAAACAAAGAAATAGACAAGCCAAGACAGCAGGATAACATATTTTTGAGACTAGTCTATTGTTTGGCAGCCTGTGAAGATATTTATCGCACACCTTCAGCTCCCTGCACACATCTCTGAGCTTTGGTCCTCCACAGTATTTTGTTTTCACTTGCTACAGAATGGTCAGTGGCATAAATAACAACGCAGAAATTACAGTGCATCCATTACAAGAGCAGTTTAAAGCATCCTGTACACAAATTTCATTAACAGCTAAAGAAACATCAGAAAACCAAACTATTCAAAGCATTTACGAGACTAAACTATATGAAACCTAACATCAGCATGTGTTTTTTTAACATACTGTAGTGAAGAGGTTCTTGAATTGTTCTCAGGGTTAGGGTGAATTTATTATGCTGAATGCACAGCCATCCAGTGAAGATTTAGAACGCTGAATATGGGTTATATTCATCCCTCAGCTGATACTCAAAAAAAGTGCCAGTATACACAGTGTCTTAAAACCCATGGTAATAAGAAAGCAGCATATATATTCTACAGGATCCTAGTGTATCAGGACAGCTGTTTTCTATGTTTATTTCCTCCACATCTGTAGTCAGCAAAAGTTAATCCCTGGCAATTACAGTGATCCCTCTCTACTTTGTGCTTCATTATTCGTGGCTTCAATACATTGTGGGGTTTTTTTCCTCCCGCTTTACCGGCTTGTCCTAGATGAGAACAATACATTCTAGGAAAGATGGGAAACTTCTTGGACTGGGAAACCTCATTATCTACTTTACTATACCTTTTGAATCTAGGGGGCTTTCGATTAAAAAATGTAGAAAAAGGAAACAACCATTATTTACATATTTACATACCTCCAAATTTGCAAGGAATGGGTCTCCCAGGGCTCTTGTGAACCATTTAATTCACAAACAGTCGTGGGTCATTAATATGCATGCAGGCCACACCCATTGCTTCACCTCCCGCCACTCCAGAGCACTGCAGAGTGTTTTCTGCTCCTCCCCATGGGCTCTCACAGGACAGGGGAGCAAAGAAAACTGCTTCTGAGCCCTGTCTGCCTGGGGAGACCTCTAGAGAATCCCTGGACTTCTCTTTAGAGAAAATTAAAAAAAAAGCAAAAAGAACACTCCTCCTCCACCCCGCACAGCCATCAGGGGTCAAATAGCCCCTCAATAGCCATTAGCTTTCCAGCCAAAAGAAAAAAGGAACCCTCCACCTCCACCCAACAATGCTTGTTGAGGAATTCTGTCTTTTGTTTAGTTGGTTTAACATCTCCCTTTGTCAGAACTTGAGAGCGGCATGGTGGTTTTTGAAAAATTAAATCTAACCCATGTTTACCCTGTTTACTGCACGTTTCCAGATCTGACCCTTGTGATATTTGAGGACTTACTGTACTTGCTACTAATGCTCAGCAGATATGAATTGCTGCAGGTCCATCTAGGACAGTAGGATCAGTGTAGTTTTATGTAGAAAAATTCAGATCATAGGTGGCTGCATGTTAGGCTTTTTATGTCATCCCAACCCATGCAAAAACATAGCTGTGACACGAGTATTGCAATGCACAGTGGTTTGAAATCTTTTTCATTATATTGACTGTGAAAAGATTCTGAAGGAGGGATAAACAGTCATAGTCTAGATTTAAGACCACTGCTTTACTTATTTTCTTTCTGCAGGCCCACTGGAAATCATGCATGGAACTTCCCCCTCACTCAAAGACAAAGATTAAACACAACCATTGTAAACAGAAGAAAAATATTTAGGAAAAGAAGCACACTGTTTCTAAGGCTGGACAAAAAACATGCAAAGACAAACTGATTTAAAATCAGCCTGAAAAAGCAATCAAAAAAAAAAAAGACTCTGCTTTATGCTGAGCCTTCATGAAAACAGCTCTGCAGCAGAAATGGAGAGATGTCCCATTATTCCACGTCAGCAGTCAGTCACTTATATTCAGCCACTTACTAAACAGGGAGAAGTGATTAAAAATTAGGTTTGTTGTAAAGGAGACACAGGTGGGTTACGGCAAGGATTTAAAGGAGCCTTTTTGACTAAGATTTGATCCCTCAGTAGTTAGATTTTGTAAAACCAGAATTGAATGGTTGGCTTTGCTTTAAGATATCTACAGAAATAGATGGGTTTTAAACAAATTGATTCCCCAGCTTAGTTTGCAGCCTTAACTTCCTCAGACACAGGACCCATGAACAAAACTGACATTAAATAAAAATGTAACTAACCATGACATCTAATATGAGCAAAATGAAGGAAAGGAAAACAAGTTATCCACAGCCTTGAGAGCAGAGCTCTTCAGTATCTTCAGTCTTGTTGAGGTAAGACGTTGATTTCATTCTTACTCAAATCAATGAAAAGCTATTCAATGACTGTGCATTAAGCTTTCAATTATTACAGCATATAATCTAATGTGTGCTTGGCAATGATTAATATTTTTTTTTTAATTATCAAATACTCTAAGACAAAGCCATGTAAACAACAAACAAACCAACAGTTGACTTTGAATATCCCTCTAAAAGCATCATCGTAACTCCTGTTTTTTCAGAGGTTTTTCAGTCCAACAAAGAACATAAATATAAAGGATATCAAATACCATATTGAATTACTTGCTCCAAACATGAAGATTTAAGAGACTAGGGTATTTCTGAATAACTTTGCAAGATTACTAATTGAGTTGGGTTTGCTGTGGCTGGGGATTTTTTGGCAGCAGAGGGGGCCTATGGGGTAGGTTTTTCTTCAAGAAGTTGCTGGAAGCCTCCCTCATAGCTAGCTGAGCTAATGCCAGTCAGCTCCTGGCCAGACCTGCCACTGCTCAAGGCCAGGCCAATCAGGAGGGATAGTGATGCCTCTGTGATAACATTTTTAAAAAGAAAAAAAGAGTAACTGGAAGAAGATGGCTGCCGGAGAAGAGCCGTGAGAAGTTGTAACAGCAAATGCAGGCACCAAGGCCAGAGCCGAAGGAGGGGGAGGAGGTGTTCCAGGTGTCTCCCTGCAGCCCGTGGTGATGACCATGATGAAGAAGGCTGCCATCTGCAGCCCACGGAATGGAGAGAACACAGGGATGCAGAAGATCCACCTGTAGCCTGTAGAGAGAGAACCCACACTGGAGGAGGTGGATTCTGGAGGGAGGCTGCAATCCACTGGAGCCCACACTGGAGCAGAGTCCCAGGAGAGACCTGTGGCCTGTGGAGAGGAGAGGCCGCGCTGGAGTAGAACTCTCTATCTGGTAGGAGCTGTGTACTTTGGGATGAGACTACACTGGAGCAGCCAGTGCTCAAAGAACTGCACCCTGTGGAGTGACCCACAGGAAGCAGAGTATGGAAGAGCTGCTGCCCCTGGGATTGGACTCACTCTGGGGAGGGTCATGAAAGACTTCCTCCCATGGGAGAGACCCCATGGAATGCAGGAAAATGGCTTACTCCCCTTAGCAGTGGCAGAGAAACACCAACTGCCTGGTTTTCCCATACTCCTGCCCCCCTGCCTCCTGGAGGAAAGGGGGAATGTGGTATCTGTTGTAAGAGACGGAGGGGTGGGGAAGAAGGTTGCCTTTAAGATGATACTTCTCACTTTGAAGATCTGATCTTGTTGGAAATAAATCCTTTACATCCCCACTTTGGAGTTTGTTTTGTCTGTGACAGTAAAAGATTTCTAACAGTCCTCATTCCTCCTGTAGCAAAAACCCTTCAGTTTTTTTTTCCTTTTCCTCTCTCTTCCCCTGTTTGTACAGGGCAGGGTAGGTAATGAAGTGAGAGAGTGGCTGTGGGTGAATCTCTGGTATCCAGCCAGGGTCAAACCACCACACTAATGAGACAGGATATTGATTAAAAATAAGAATAAAATAATAGTAAATAACAATTAAAACCCAGGAAATTTCTCCAGTCCCATCCCAAAGAGATTAGTAATGGCCTGGTTCAAAACATGGTCAAAGTAATAGGCGAAGATTCCTGCGCTGTGCATTCTCAGTACACTGGGTGTACATATTTCAACCTTAGTATCTAAGGTGATGACCGGGGAAGTCAAGAAAGAGACGGGTAATGAGACAAATGAGATATCCAGGAACTTACAGCTAAAGAAGCAATTAAAATCTTTATGTTTAATGCTGGTGATGAGTACTTTAAATTGGAAAGTTAAAAGCAGAAACAAGGGCTTCAACCTACCAGTGTAAGCAGTGCCCTCTGCATGCATGCTCAAAAATAGAGCAAATCCTTTTTTTTTTTTTTAAAGGGAAAAAAGGAGCAGTAGAAGCCTGCTGCTGTGATTCATGAGTAGAATGATATTGAAACTAATAGTCTATTTTCCCTTGGAAATGTCTTCTGACTATACTAACCTGAAAGGCCTAGCTGGAGAGTTTTGACTCCTTATGAAACTGCTGAAGGAAGGAAAGCATCTGGAAAGCATCTGAATAGGGACACAAAAGTATACGGAATGGTCAACATTACTCTCTGGAGTTAACTTTTCCCATGGCTTTTTAGGAAATTTTAGCTTTTAACCTAAATGGAGTAATTATGTTCTTACTGTAAATACTGGGAATACTTCCACAAGATCCCAAACTTTCTTTCCTGATTATGAATATCAGATAAGCTAGTCAAATTTCTCTAGGGTTTTTTCTCAGAAAAAGTTATTTATCTTCCTCAAGAGCTACCTGTGAGTTAATATATACCATCATTCAGTATGTCATAGTCAAACTGATAGGACATATAATCCTTATTGTAAAGGTAACTTGATAGACTCAAACAATTGGGGTCAATGGACGTGTGTAATGGATTTTATCCTGGGTAGACGTCAGGGGCCCAAACAGTCGCTCAGTCCCAAATAATAAGATGATAAACAAAGGGTGGGTTTGAATAAGACAGTTTAATATACGCAAAAAATAAAGCAAAGTAAAAGCACACCCAGAAGCAAAGCAAAAGAACTAATCTCTACTTCCCATCAGCAGAGGTGTCCACATCATTTAGATGTAGGATCCTTTGGTATCTACCCTAAACATGCATTCATGAAGTTCATAAAACATTTATTAACCAAACTGAGAAGAAGCAGAGTTCTTCCTTCATGTTGTAAAGTTAAAATTCCATAATAAAAATAATTTTAGTATCAATTGGACCATAAAACACCCATGAATTATTATTCCATAGACAATATGGAAAGCACAGACTTCTGCCCTGAAAATCTCTATTAAAAACAGAAATATGTTTATGTCCAGCAATTGACTTTAAATTGCAGGACTAAGACAACTTCGAATTATTTTTAGCACATCAGGGATGGAAAGCACGAGACCACATTCATAGATTAAGAGCTAGACACAATGCCTGAGTTCAGTAAAAACACAAATCGCCCTGACTTAACAGCCAAAGCTGCCAACTTTTGAAATGGTCTAAAACAGTCTTTACTAGCATAGATAGAATATCATACAGCAGACTTCAGAAATCTGTGTGGTTGGGCTAAGCAGAAGGGAGCAGAGCAGCTTAACAAGACAGATTCCCTTGTTAGCATGCTGTGTGAATACAGCTGTCACTGCTTGACATTTCCCTTTAGACAAACTTGCTTTTCACAGAGGCTTTCAACCTCAACTCCAGCAAATTCTGAAGTTACATGGACAACCTCCATGTAAAACATCTGTTGGTCATGTCATTGTCACTCTGTTGTGTCCTCCCACATCCACTCATGTTTTGGTGCCTATTGTACTGCTTTCTCACCCAGCCCTGAGGACTGGATCCCTCCTGCAGAGGGAGTGGTTGCCCTAGGATTTGCCTGCACATTCCAGCATCTCTGTCTCTCCTACAGAGGTGGAGAGAGGCCTCATACAACAGCTGCTAAAGGAAAAAAATAACACCAGGTCCCTTCTTGCCTTTGCTTTCTAATTGATCACGTCTGGTGCAATAGGAATGGAAGTGCCAGTTTCCTCATTATTTTCTCTGAAAATAATGTATTCCCCTCTGTGGAGTGTAAAGCCATACAGGTATGTTACTCTTTCCCTCTACTCCATGTAAGAAACAAAGTGTCAGAGCTAAAAGCAAAAGGGTGAAAATACTGAACAAATCAATCACTACATATGTTATTTAAATGTCTCACCTGCTAAACCTTCTGAAGATTGTCCACTGGCATTTGCTGATTGTATTTGGGTACAGATGATGGGAGACTCCCTGTACGTACTCTGATTTCTTTCTAAGGCAGCTCTCTCTCCTTTGCTGGTGGTCCTGTTAGAAAGTACAAAGCCTCCTAGGAAGTACGATACATAAAGGCCATGGCAGCAAGGGGCTGTCATGTTCTCTTTGAAAACAAATTGCAAGAAGCCCATTGACTTTGCTGCTGACAGGATTTCATAGCATGTACACAAAGACCAGGTTTCAGTGCCAAGGTCTCAATTTCATTCCTGGTAAGTAAGAAAGGCAGTAGGAAGTTTTTTAATCCTAAAACCAGCATCAATACTTTAGTACTATTTCATGTCCCCACAAGAAAATTTGTAATATGCATATTCCTGGGGGGGGGAGTTTAATGGTTGTCATTAAAAGATCATTCTCCTCAATCTCACTCTGACAGTTCGATGTAGTATAACTCAATTTTAGCTGAAATGGATTAAGGTGGCTAAATTATGCAGAGCGTCTCTAGGAAAACAAAGCAAGAAGAAAATTCTACAGTTATAATTAAAATGAGAGGTAGAGCAGTGAGCTAATGCCAGAGAACAGGTAGATCAAACAACAGCAGAGGCAGATGACACAGAGAAATTTTAATTCATTAGATTTTAATCAATTGAAACAATGAAAATGGTGCCTCAGTGCAAACTAGTTTATGTGCAGACCTGATCCATCCAACGTCTCTTAAATTTGGCTCCTACCTGCAGAGCATCTGAGTGTTCACATGGAAAGCTCACTGGCTAGTCAGCAGATCTTCATATTATTTCATTTCTACAAACATCTGAGTGCTGTACGTAGGTATTGTTTAAAGTTTGAGACAGTTTGAGATCTGCTCATTTGAGAAC
Source organism: Pitta sordida (assembly GCA_013390025.1). Classification (NCBI taxonomy): domain Eukaryota; kingdom Metazoa; phylum Chordata; class Aves; order Passeriformes; family Pittidae; genus Pitta; species Pitta sordida. The sequence goes on along the minus strand of WEKX01026677.1, from coordinate 201,121 downwards.
ATCTTTTTTAGTCATAAAACAGCTAACATGACTATGGAGCAACTTCATTAAGCCTCGGGTTGAGGTGCTGGGATTTGAATTTAGGAGTCAGCTCCAGTTTCAGATCTCTTAATATGGATACCTGCAGAAGTGGCCACACTTGGTGTTATATGTAATCAGTATTGCCAAGAAGATCAGAAGAGGAGTTCAGTAAGCAGATGCAGAGCTGCAATTCATTAGTGTCAAGTCAGTCATCTCACACAGCTACAAGGTCCCTGCAGATGCCTCAGATGTCCAGAACTGTTTTGAGCAGTATGAGGTATGTATGTTTTAACTTCTGAATTGGACCTCAACTATCTGGTACAGGATGAAATGCACAATCATCCCTCTTGATCAGTCCCAATGACTGTATTGATTAGCTCATATTGGCCTGTAGTGGGAGCACAGACACTGAACACACAGATAGGCATGTAGACGTATACATTACTATGTGAATCTGTAGCTTGGTAAGGTGTCTGCATGCACTAAACATCTCTTTGAATAAGAGAAGGTCCCAAATTCTGAATTGACTCTTTTCAGTCCAAAGTGAACTAAACCTCTGTGTCCTTTCCCAAATGTTATTGGATTGGTTGCTAGTGTCTATAACAGTCACCTACTTGCCACCTGTCGTGGTTTGACCCTGGCTGGATGCCAGAGATTCACACAAAACCACTCCTGGAGGAAAAACTGGAAAATGAAACTGGAAAATAAAACTGGTCACAGGCAAAAGCAAGGCAAACTACCAGTGAAGAATACAAAGGATTTATTTATTAACTAACAAGATCAGAACTTATGTGAGAAGCATTATTTAAAAGGCAACCTTTTCCCCCCATCCCTCTGTCTCTTACAAATAGATCTCGTATTCTCTTTTTTCCTCCAGGAGACAAAGGGGGAACATGGGGTAGGGGCCAAACCAGGCTTGTTGGTATTTCTGACCAGATCCAGGGTAGGAACCATCTCTCTGCCCTTCCATAAAGTTCTCTCTCTCTCTCACGAGAGGAAAAGTCTTTCATGACCCTTTCCCAAGTGAGATCTCAACCCGAGGACGACAGTTCTTCCGAAATTCTCTGTTGTCCAAGAGTCACAGCCAGGATGCAGCTTTTAAGTACTGGCTTTTTTGCTGCGTCATAATGAGCCCATCCCAAAGTACATAGTTCAGATCCTACCACAATGCACGAAAGGTCTGTCCAAAGGATCTCTGCCGAGCTCTCAGCTCCAGGCTTGTGTTTCTGGGCTCTGAAAAACATCTGCAGCTGTTTGCAGCTTCATCTCCATCTTCAGTCATAGCTTAGCTGGATTCTGCATCGCTGTTCCTCTCTCTCTCTATTCCGTAGGCTTACACCATGGTCCGTCCAATTCACAAGCAGCAGCAGGATGCCTGGAAGAACATTCCTACTCCCTCTCTAGTAGGCCTGGATGGGCCTTCATAGTTTCCAGCTTCTTACACACATCTTGACCTGCCACTCTACATTTTACTACTAAGCTTTTTTTCTTTTCTCCCAAATATGTTTGTTCACAGAGACGTCTCTATCTCTACAACCTTGAATGCCATGGCAGCGACTGAGGCCCAGGCAAGAGCTGAGCTGTTAACCCCCTCGCTGCCAGAGCAGCAAAAAACCTAAACCAGGACACCACCTTAGTGAGAAAGATTAAAAAAAGGTATTTACAGATAGGTCATTAAAAATAAAAATATATATATTTTCTATATTTTCATTTTCTTTTTTTTCCCCCTGCTTTGGACACCTTTGAGTTACAGTAGGTTATGTGTTCACTTTCTTAGTACACATTATACATATAGGTACCTTTAAAACACGGTAACATCACCTCAAAATCTGAAATGCTGTCTTGAACACCTATTTAAGTAAGTATTCACATCCATGATTAAACATTGTTTCTATTCTCTGCTTGACATCAACTGTGCCGTGACATTAGCCAGCTATAGTCACTGATACTTTCCAGACACACCTTCACAGATTATTTGGAAGGGTTTTAATTTGCTTTTCACACTATCTCGTCTAGCTTCAAGAGTGTATGGAAACAATGCTTCCACATTTAAACGTGAACTGGGGTGAAAGGCAGGGGAAAAGATTGAACAAAAAAACCCAAACAAAAAAACCCCTAAAAACCAACCAAGCAAATGGCAGAAAAGCATAAACAATGTGGCAAGACTTTACAATCCACTGCAAAGCTATTTCCGTGTCAGTTCAAAAATGACTGCTCTCATGAGCAGTGAAAAGGTCTCACCGCTGGCTGCCTATGGGTTTGCGGCTTCTGTCCCCAAAATCTCTGCAGTGCCTAGTATGCACTCCAATGCATAGTAGGCATATGCAATACCATATACTAGCAAAGAAATGGCAGTTTCCCTGGACAAACAGAAGCCAGATAGCAATAAACAACAGCCTGGCTCATCAGAAAGCAATTCCCAATTATGGGAAAGTTTGTTTTGTCAGCAGTTGTTCCTTTCTAAGGAAGAGTAATAGCATGACCTCTCAAAAAAAATTGCAAGCAACCAGCATGAATATTCAGTGGCTCTGTGGTCACAGTGCTTATGTTGGATAAAGAAATCTCGGGAGCTGATAGCACTCTGGGTTCCTTCATACCACACCTCTGAGTCTACAAACTCTTCTGGAATTTGTCTCTCTGCATTTTTGCCTATCAGTTTAGACCTGAAATGCTCCTGTTCGAAGTTTCACTTTGGAAATTTGTTTCAAAAAATTAGTACTTTTCACTTCATTTTTCTGTTTCAGATTTTTAAAAATGTGGCATTTCCCTGCTTACAGCTCCAGCCCTCTTTCTTCACTCAGAGGAATTCTCTTTAGGCTTTTCCCCTGGGTCTGACTTTAACCTATCCCTCCTGTTTTCACACTATGCACACCCTTCCTCAATAATGCCACAAATGACCAGGGTAAGTTCAGGTTGAATGTTAGGAAAAAATTCTTCACAGAAAGGGCTATTTGCCATTGGAATGGGCTGCCCATGGAGGTGGTGGACTCACCATCCCCGGATGCGTTTAAAAAGAGACTGGATGGGGCACTTAGTGACATGGTTCAGTTGATGAGTTGGTGTTAAGTAACCGATTGCACTTGATGACCTCAAAGGTCTTTTCCAACCTAGTTACTTTTGTGATTCTGTGACCTTTGAGTGACACAGTCCTTAACACCTAAACAGAAGAGGAGAGACACTGACCAAATGTGATGGAAATGGGATAGAAATGGAGGAAGATGCAGGGTGAGGAAGATGCTTTTCACCATGTGAGTTACGAGACCCCTACAAAAAAGCCATGAGCAGCCCAATGTTCTACATAGAATTGCACATATTTTCAGCAGCAATTATTATCCATAAGAAAAATCTTTTGGTTTGTTTTTTCTTTTCCCTTTCCTTTTTTCTGGGTCAGAAAGAGAGGGAAACTAATCTCAGAGTTTTTGAATACCATAAATGAAAGGTTCACCATCTTTTTATTTGCACTCCTTATACAAACATGTCACACAGTGATTTGTTTGTGCCAGGTTTGAGGTAATGTCAAACCAAGACTTTTCCAAAACAAAATAAGCAACAAGGGATTTTTGCAATTACCAGCACATTTGCCCTCCTTTTTCCCCTCAGACAGTAAGCTTTCCATTATGGCTATCCTGTGATGTATTTTCACACCTAAAAATTTTCTTTTGTTGGGATGATCATTATTCTGTTATTTGCGAGATATATAAAGACCTATAAGCCAATGAGCTCTAAATAAAATCTTTAAATGGAGAGGAGAACAAAAGAATTATCAAACTGTGGAATCACTCTGCACAAAACCCACAAAACCATTACAGTACAACCGTCAGTGGTGAGCTTTACTTACTAATGAGATAAGGGCTTTACGAGCAGCGAATTTACTTTCAAGAGTAAGCAGTCAACTGTTTGGGACCATATCAATCATAAAAAGGATATGCTTCCTTCCAGTTATTGTTATAACTCCCCTTTATATGAAGAGACTCAGGCAGCACCAAGCAGATATGAAAGATGCTAGCTGAGCTAAATGACTGTGTGCTTGCAGAGCTTTTCTTTTCCACACTAAATTGTATTTTTCAGGGGGATTTTAGCAGCGGTGATTGTATCCAAGATTATCTGTATTTGCACAGCAAACATGCATATGGGCCTCTGCCAGAGGTAGAAAACCACTATCAAAATGCAGTTTTGTTTAGTGGATAGACTAGTCAAGAAAAGACAGAGAGCAATGAACAAATTTACGGCTTTTTTTTTTCCTTCCCTTTTTTTGTAATGAAGAAATTACAGATTTCTTCATTCTGATCTCTCTGAGAGGTTTCCTCCTACACCCATGAAAACATCACGACTCCCATCTACTAAGTCTGCATTCGGCACAACGCACATGAATCTGTGCATAACAGCTGCAACCCACTGATGTCTTACTGCTGGAGTGTCTTCAGCAGCAGATTTTCCAAGCAGCTGTCAGATTTCTGCCAGCAAAGAGGTTGACCTGTCAGATTTCTGCCAGCAAAGAGGCTGACCTGGAGATTCAGGCCCCAGACTCTTCTTAATATTCTTTCATTAGTCACTAAATATTTCACTGTAGTCATTAATTTCTCCTCCAGAAAGACTGGAGTGGTTTTCGCCTCTACTATTCCATGCAGAATAGTATCACGCCATTTAAGCGAGTATTTTGAGAAAGGCACTTTAGATAGCTCACAGAATTAGAGTGGGTAGAGCTGAAAAGCACCACAGAAGATCCAATCAGTCTAGCCCAACCTTCCTGCTCAGGCAGAGTCCCTTAGAACACATTACTCAGGATTGTGTCCAGGTTGCTTCTGAGTATCTCCTGGGAAGGAGACTCCACAACCTCTCTGGGCAGTCCGTTCCATTGCTCAGTCACCCTAAGAGAGAAGGAGTTCTTGACATGGGCGAGCTATTCCCACTAACAGGGAAAATCCATACCTAAGCATGATTGCTATCTTTTCCTATGTACAGCTGCAGGATAAAAGAAACCCTGGTAGCATCTGAGGTCACATCATGTGCACAGTGGTTACACATTATAAAGAAATCATCTATGCTTTCCACAGGTGTGTGGTCTAGAGATAAAGTCAGAAGTTAAAACAGAATACGATTTACAGAGGAAGAACCTGCTACCATTTCCTAGTGCTAAAAAGAGACTCCAGCTGCCAGTTTCTGGATAACATGAAGGTCACGCTGTTCCACAAAGGTTCTCTAAATGCTGATAAGTACCTGTACACTGAAGAATGGGATGGTATGAAGGCACCATAGCCAGACTTCAGTAAACCAGGCACAGGATGGGAATGTTGTGACCCCTTTGACCTGTGCCAACAATAGATACTTGTCACACCACTCAAATATAGCATTTCTGACTAAAATAATTCCAAGCTCCCCCTAACCTAAAGAAATAATATATAAAGAGGATGAAAATGAGGAGAAATTAGGAGAAGTTTTCCACCACACTGGTGGGGCAGCTGATGAGCTGAACCTCACTTCTCCACCTCATATAGGGACACCTGTATGGGTAAGCAGTTACCTATGTGAATAAATGCTTGCTTTAGAGACTAGAACTTAATTTTGATTCATAATATTTTTAGTAGACTATTTTGTTTTAGAGTTTGCGCTGATGCTTTGCCTTACATTGTTATTATATGGTTTTAAACGTGTGCTTGCAGACAGACCCTATCACAGACTGTCACAAACCCTAACTTTTCACAATCTGTATTAATAAAATGTGTTATTTTGTAACAGTTAGAGTGATTATGTTATATAAAGGGGCTAACAGTTTTCATGCATGGTGAAATAAGACATTCGGAAGACCCTCTGAGGGGCCCCCTCCTCTGTTGACTCAGGGCCCTCTAAAAGGGCAAATTGAACCCACCCTCTGATTGATGAATCTGTTGGTGAAGGTCTCCCACATATGGGACACTGGCAGAGTGGTCTGGCATTAAAGGTTTTTGATTTCCTGGGGTGTCTGACATTACTAAGGGTCAAGAGAATCTTCCTTTTCAAAGCGTCCAGCAAAACAGGACAAGGCGCAACCCCTCTGCAAGACTTATGGAGATGCACCGTGATAAATTTGAGTGGCACAGATGTTTACTTTGCTTGAAAGTCAACCAGCCAAATAAACAAAAGCATCCCACCACCCGCTAGAGTTGTTTTTACTAGAGAGTCGGGATGAAGAAGGAAGAGTGGGTCAACAGCTTCAAAAGAGATGCAAAGGATCTCAGTGAACACCATATGCATCATCAAATAATAGGGAAGATAAAAAATGAAATGCAGGACCTACATAAAAAATAACCTGCAGAAGCATATTAGAATGACTGAAGTAATAAGCATACAAACAGCATTCATATACATTCTTAATAAATTAATTGCCTCTGCCTATCATGTCCATTTACAAAATTAGACCAAAAAAACCCTCATGGATGACTTACTATGCTACTCACAAAACAGCATAAAATATAGAAGCATTTGCTGCACTAACATATAATTTAGAATATGCCAAATGAAGAGGCATTTCTTGAAGGTAATTTTGCAGAATGTGTTGCTATGGTAGCTAAAAAAAATCATTGTCCATTGTTAAACATATTACTACCAACCTACTAAAAGTAAAAAGAAAATTCATTTTAGATAAACAACATACTCTGTGATTAACAGCTGAAAAATTAAAATGCACAGGAAAACTGCTATTTTTCATTCCAATTCATAGTTCACATCATGTTTGAAGATAAGTAACGAGAGCAATATTGCAGCTTCACGTCTTAGCGTCATGACTTTTCAGTGATTAAGGAGGCCCCTTTTCGCAACAGCGTATGTGTGACTTGGCATACATGAATATTCAATTAGGCAGTCACGAATATGCAAATCAACCCGCACAGCCGCGGCGGGGGGGCAGCCCTCCTGCTTGCTCCATCCCGGGCGTGGCCGCCACTGCTCCCCTGCTTCCCTACCCTCCTCAGGCACGGCCGCTGCAGCAACTGATACACAGCAACACAGTGCTGAAACAGCACGGGGAGCCGTCTGAGGGTCCGGGGTAAATTTGCATATTAATGAGCTGTCAGTCAACATGGAAGGAGGGCTTCACGGGTCCCGAACAAGACTGTGGTCCTGTGCTATAGGAAACCTGACTGTATAAGCTTGTAGAGAGAAATTCTCACTTTTCCCAGACTTTTTTTCTACCTTTCGAAGAAATGGACTGATTTGGATTGATTACCTGTTTAACCTCAAGCTGCTAAAGAAAAAGCTGCTCTCGGAAAATCATCAAGCATATCCTTCCAAAATATGTGTTGAAATGAATGAAAGACCAGATCCTTTCTGACAAATATACATCCATAATGTTTTACAGTAGATCCTCTTATTGCAAATGAAGAATATGAAAGTATGGTCATTTTAAGAAGCAGCTGCCACTCTTTAATGTGGGACAAGGGAACAGGAAACTTACCTTTGTTTTTAATAGAGAGCTTCCCACTTCTCTCTTTTTGATGGGAATGAAACAACTCTACAAGTGTGTTTTAGAAAAACAGCATTTAAAATGTTTCCATGATGTCACACTCGAAGAATGAATCTCATAGACTGACTAAAAACAGTCTTCATTATTTTAACCACCCAATTTGCAAAACATGATAAAATCTAAAACCAAGTATTTTATTTTCAATATATCTTCATTGTCAATTATCCCTAATAGAAAAAATAAATAAATTTGAATTATTACGTTAATGCCCTACAGCTGAGAAACAATCACTGCCCTTCACTTTCAAAGATGTCAGGAAGCAAGCTGATAATTTGGCCCAGGCATTTTACTAATACAGCACAGGAAAAAGCTAAAAGAATATATTTATGCACATATCCAGAGTTCACTGGCTTATAGCTCTATGTAATTTGCCACCTGAGTACATTTTGGAAGCAAAACATTAAATCTGCTGTGCAGAGAGCTAGAAGTGACCATTAGAAACCAGGCAGAGGGAATACAGGCTTCATAAAGTATTGTGCTTTAGTAAAACTCTAAATACAGCATCTTACCATCACATCTGAAAAAAATAACTCATATTGGCTTTCTGTGCTATGAACTGAAAGACTGGAAGAACTATATTAAGAGGCAGATCACAGTTGTCACAGATTTCCTTTTCACACTATTTTGTGGCAATATATTTAATGACCTGTAAAACAAGGTAGATTCAATCTGAGCACAGTTGTACATATTTTGGAGGGGTACGCTGGTGACCTCAAGAAATGAAGGGGAATGACAACTGACTGGTCATAGAAAACTCAAGTCAGCATGGGACACAACTGCATTATGAAGAGGCCAGCAAACTGCTGCAGGGAGAGAAAGGTGTGAGGAAACTAAATACGAGATGTAAGTATCAACTAGATAGATAAGGTGAAACTGAGTGAAAAAGAGCTAATGCTAACATCCAGATCCAGCCAGAGCTGAATTTATGTAGCATACTATAAAAATATATCAGAATAGATTAAGCCCATTGTCGCAGTCCTTAATCCTGCTAGGACAGGGAATTTGCCTGGTAAACCTCCCTTTTTCTTCTAGGAGTGCATCCCACACATTGGCAAAACCTCAGGTATCCTGTCTAGGAAGGGCTCTGTCCCAGTTCCATGAGTATCAATCCAGTTAATCTTGTGAGTAATCAAGACAGATTAACCTGGGACCTCCAAAACACACAAATGCCATGAAAAGGACCCTCATCATGCCAGTAGTTGTAGCCAAACTACCATGCCTCACAAACCCTCAAGAGAGTGAAGAAATTAATTCAGGTCCTAGCCACCTCCACACCCCTCAAAAAGAAAATCCTATTAAGACCCATGGAAGGCATTTTGAATTATAAAAAAAAAAAAATAATACAAGAGTTGGACAGCCTCTCGTGGCATCTCTGTCTGTATTATAAAAACCAGATAAGATCTATAACAACTTGCAATTTTAATATAATTTAGAAGACACAGTTTGTTCCCTTTCCATTAGGATTCTAAGTGTGAGCTAAGGAAATACAATCAATGATTACTTGAATTCAATCTAAAAACGAAATAAATCGCAATCTTAAATGAGACTGGTATCACATAAAATAGAAACTAGTATGTTCACCTAATCGAATACTACACTGAGCAGCTCATTAACTCCACTAAAGCTTCTCAGCATAAAAAGGCTTAAGTACCATCAGCCCTCTTCCACTTTGCACTCCCCATATTGTAGCTTCACATTTTAGTGGCATGATATTTCAGTGATTAAGGAGGCCGATTTTCGCAACTGTGCATGCACGACCTGGCACACATGAATATTCAAATCAACCAGCAAAGCCGCTGTGGCAGCTCTGCCACTTGCTGCGTCCCGGGCACAGCTGGTCCGCTGCTTACCCACCCCCCAGGCATGGCCACTGCTGCTCCACTGCTTCCCCATCCCCCCTGAATGGCCACGGCACCTCTGCCACTTGCCTTGTCCCGGGCACAGCCGACGCTGCTCTGCCACTTCCCCACCTGCCCCGGCACAGCTGCCAGGGCAACCGATACACAGCAACACAGTGCCAAAACAGGGTCAGAGAGTTGTTGGAGGGTGTGAGTCAAATTTGCATATTAATGAGCTACCATTCAACGTGGAAGTAGGGCTTTGCAGGACCCAAATAAGACCGCGGTTCCATGGTATAGGAGACCAGACTGTATACTGTAATTTTTAAAAAAAAATTTGGTGTTCATTCACTAAAGACATTTAAATGGCATTCATAGAAAAGAATGTGAACTTTTATTAAATCATCTTAATGCGTTTAACCTCAACAGATGAGATTCAAACTGGCTGACAAGATTTTTGAGGGTGAAGAAGAGATGCAGAAGAAGTGAAAAAGAGGTGACGTTATGTCAAAAAAAGTGTATCAGTTTGTGTTAATAAATGCAGTCTTGTAAAATTATTTTAATATTTAATACTTCCATAAGTGGCCAGTATGCTCTCTGATCCACTTTGGGCTTGGGTTTCTTATCCATGACTTCTGAGTTGAGGATCAGACCATTGAACACAGGACAAGAGTACTCAAAGTCTGCATACACTTATGCAAGAAAATATTCATGTATCCTGGCCAGTTCTTAATGGAATAAGAAAGACAGAATCTATTATAGTTCTCAAACATAGAAACAGCTGAAGCCAATTCAGAGAAGAATACAGATTTTACCTTTTTAGTACTGGCTGTTTCTTTATTCCTTCTCCATTTCCCCTCTTTTAATTAAAAATTAATTAAAAAGCATTTCTAACTCTTTAATCATTGTATGGCTCTGCAAAGCCCGAACCATTGCTTCAAACGCCATAAGGGAAGAAAAGTCAAACCTATAAAGAGCTTGAATATGAAGCTTCAGAGAAAATCCACCATCTAGGCAATAAAGTTTCAATTACAGACAGCTTAAAGTCAACACTATTTTCATTAAATAGAAAAAGAGTTCAATATTTTTCAGACAAAAACCTCCACAATCCACATCTTTCATTGCTCCAGTGCCAATGGATTACCTACTCTTCTCATCAAGTCAATCCCAACTAAATTTTTCAGAGAAAGGCCTGCAGAAATAGTGTTCCTGTGTGAAACACAAAGAAGAGTGATTTATCACAGCCTAGAAAACAATAAATCAAACATATAATACTCTCTATTGATGTAAATAGTTTTGCATCCAGTTATGCAAAGTCGTCCACCATGTTATGCAAACCATCTTTCCATTATATATTCAACCAGTAGAGTTAGGTTTTCATCAAACTGGCCATAACCTCTTTGAAAGAGGAATTAAATGCATGTCATGGTTTAGGAATGGTATTTTCCAATTTAGCATTCCCTCTAAAACCATGTGCTACTCCCCCTTGCTCTCATCCAATCGGAGACACAAAAGGCAAAGGTCACAGGTTGAGCTAAGAACAATTTACTGGAATCACAGAATCAGTAAGGTTGGAAAAGACCATAGAGATCATCAAGTCCAACCTATCACCTATTACCTAACTTAGCCAATCCTGTTACCTAACCTGTTGCCATCCTGCTACCAACACACCATCCTACCTATAACACACTACCCTAATATCTAGGTCATGCCACCAAGTACATCATCCAACCTTTTCTTAAACACCTCTAGGGACGGTGACTCCACCACCTCCTTGGGCAGCCCATTTCACTGAGAGATCATCCTCTCTGTGAAAAAGTTCCTTCTAATGTCCAGTCTAAATCTCCCCTGACGCAGTTTAAGACTGTGTCCTCTTGTTCTATCACTTGTAGCCAGAGTGAAGAGACCAACACCCAGCTGGCTACACCTCCCTTTCAGGTAGTTGTAGAGAGCGATAAGGTCTCCCCTCAGCCTCCTCTTCTCCAGACTGAACAACCCCAGCTCTCTCAGTC
>WEKX01026677.1:97326-189728 GCA_013390025.1 Pitta sordida | reverse complement strand
CTGATCATAGAAGGAAATTAGATTGGTCAGGCAAGACCTTCCTTTCTTGAAGCCATGCTGACAGCAATGAGGTAAGAAAACAAACAGTAAGAGCAGCAATATTAATAACAAAAAAAGTTATAGCAAAAAAACCCTATTTACACAGAAATGCCCTGACAATAAATGATACAGGACCATTCCATTCACTATGTTTTCTCCACCAGAAGGAAATGACTTTCTCTTGGAAAAGAGAGAAGTCCTTTCCTTCTGCCCCCAGCAATGACATGAGGTGGTACAGAATAACAACCAGACCTTAGTCACCCCCCCTCTCAGATACTGCAAAAAACTAACTCTGTCCTGTCTGAAACCAGGACATGCATCTGTCAGAAAAAGCAAAAATATTCCTTTGCATTGTGTTATTACCCCTTAAGTTTCTTTTTTTTTTTTAATGATCAAAGGCACAGCTCAAGGTAGGTATGATGAAGGCAATAGTTTTAATGACTGCAACCAGTGAAGTTGAAAGCTGCCTTTCTCTATTATAAGTCCAGCCCTTTCCTGCTGTGATCTTCCCTCATTCAAATTCCTGCAGTCAGCATTACTATCACACACACTACAGTCTCACATAAACCAACACATTCACAGCAGTGCCACCAACAAACAGGAACAACGTTTCATGCAGTTCTCCATATTTCTGCTTTTCTTGGGGATTGGATACAAGGGACAAATAGCTCTCCTGCTAAACAGTTCATAATTCACAGAATCATGAAAAGGTCTGGGTTGGAAGGCACCTTAATGATTATCTAGCTCCAACCTCCTTGCCATGGGCTGTGATGCCACCCACTGGATGAGGTTGCTCAGGGTCCCATTCAATCTGGTCTTGAGGAATTCCAAGGATGGGGAATCCACAACTCCTCTGAGCAACATGCTCCAGTGTATCACTGCCTTCACAGTAAAGAACATCTCTAAACTAAATCTACCCTCTTTTAACTTAAACAGTTGTATGTTTGTACTTCCTTTAAAGTACTCTAAATGCCCCCTGGAAGTCTCTAACAGCAAAAAGGGATTCTGCAGAAAATAAACAACTTTCATTGCATGGCAGCAAATAGATACACAGCCAATGGAAATCAGTAAACTCCAAAAATGCTTTGCATTCAAAGGAGATGGTTTATGAAACCTACAACTTGACTTAGTTTTAAGGTCAGTGGGGGAGAGTTCTCCTCAGTATACTGAATACAGACAAGGGACAGAACTCCTCTCTGAATCTGTAAAGTATTGCTGAAGCAGGGCTGAAGGAAACAAACAATAATTTTCAAGTCACTTGTGGGCTAGCTGCCAAAGAGACATCACTTCTGCCAGCAACATGACTGTCTGTAGATAATTGCTGAGCCAACCTGACAAGGCAGTAGGAAAGTGAGGAGACCGCCATGTTTCATTCTCCAGTGTGATTGCAAGAGGCCCAAGACTTGTTCCTTGGCAAGTGAAACACTGCAGTTGAATACTGAACTACAGGAAGATGATGATAGAGGCTGAGCATCAGTTTTCTTCCTGTTTCTGCTGTCAGGAACACAAAAATCTGACTCCAGTGCTGGAAAAGGAATGTGGAGAATATAAAACCAGCAACCACAATATGGAGTGTGTCCAATCCTCTTGGCCAGAATCAGCAGTGAAGTAAATGCACAAGATAGTGCTGTTGTGCTCAGAAACATGACTAGATAAACACATAAAANCCTCATGTTAAGTTTTCTATCAACCAGCACTCCCAGGTCCCTTTCCACCTGATCATCCTGCAGCTACTCCAACCCCAGCATATGGTTCTGCATGGGGTTATTGTAACCGAACCCCATGCCATTGCTTTCAGCCCATCCATGCAGTCTGTCAAGGTCTCTCTGCAGAGCCCTCCTACCTTCCTCCAGATCTACATTTATCGCCAGATTGGTGTCATCCGCAAACTTGCTAATAATAGACTCCATCCCTTCATCCAGATCATCAATAAAGATATTGAACAGGACAGGTCCCAACACTGAACCCTGAGGCAACCCACTAGTGACCGGCCTCCAACCGGACACAGCACCATTAACCACCACTCTCTGAGCTCTGTTATCCAACCAATTCCTGATCCAGTCCACTGTAAATCCATCCAAACCACATGCCTCCAGCTTCACCAGGAGTTTGTTATGGGGGACAGTGTCAAAGGCTTACTAAAATCCAGGTACACCACATCAACAGCTCTTCCCTCATCAACCAGGCAGGTCAACTGATCATAGAAGGAAATTAGATTGGTCAGGCAAGACCTTCCTTTCTTGAAGCCATGCTGACAGCAATGAGGTAAGAAAACAAACAGTAAGAGCAGCAATATTAATAACAAAAAAAGTTATAGCAAAAAACCCCTATTTACACAGAAATGCCCTGACAATAAATGATACAGGACCATTCCATTCACTATGTTTTCTCCACCAGAAGGAAATGACTTTCTCTTGGAAAAGAGAGAAGTCCTTTCCTTCTGCCCCCAGCAATGACATGAGGTGGTACAGAATAACAACCAGACCTTAGTCACCCCCCCTCTCAGATACTGCAAAAAACTAACTCTGTCCTGTCTGAAACCAGGACATGCATCTGTCAGAAAAAGCAAAAATATTCCTTTGCATTGTGTTATTACCCCTTAAGTTTCTTTTTTTTTTTTAATGATCAAAGGCACAGCTCAAGGTAGGTATGATGAAGGCAATAGTTTTAATGACTGCAACCAGTGAAGTTGAAAGCTGCCTTTCTCTATTATAAGTCCAGCCCTTTCCTGCTGTGATCTTCCCTCATTCAAATTCCTGCAGTCAGCATTACTATCACACACACTACAGTCTCACATAAACCAACACATTCACAGCAGTGCCACCAACAAACAGGAACAACGTTTCATGCAGTTCTCCATATTTCTGCTTTTCTTGGGGATTGGATACAAGGGACAAATAGCTCTCCTGCTAAACAGTTCATAATTCACAGAATCATGAAAAGGTCTGGGTTGGAAGGCACCTTAATGATTATCTAGCTCCAACCCCCTTGCCATGGGCTGTGATGCCACCCACTGGATGAGGTTGCTCAGGGCCCCATTCAATCTGGTCTTGAGGAATTCCAAGGATGGGGAATCCACAACTCCTCTGAGCAACATGCTCCAGTGTATCACTGCCTTCACAGTAAAGAACATCTCTAAACTAAATCTACCCTCTTTTAACTTAAACAGTTGTATGTTTGTACTTCCTTTAAAGTACTCTAAATGCCCCCTGGAAGTCTCTAACAGCAAAAAGGGATTCTGCAGAAAATAAACAACTTTCATTGCATGGCAGCAAATAGATACACAGCCAATGGAAATCAGTAAACTCCAAAAATGCTTTGCATTCAAAGGAGATGGTTTATGAAACCTACAACTTGACTTAGTTTTAAGGTCAGTGGGGGAGAGTTCTCCTCAGTATACTGAATACAGACAAGGGACAGAACTCCTCTCTGAATCTGTAAAGTATTGCTGAAGCAGGGCTGAAGGAAACAAACAATAATTTTCAAGTCACTTGTGGGCTAGCTGCCAAAGAGACATCACTTCTGCCAGCAACATGACTGTCTGTAGATAATTGCTGAGCCAACCTGACAAGGCAGTAGGAAAGTGAGGAGACCGCCATGTTTCATTCTCCAGTGTGATTGCAAGAGGCCCAAGACTTGTTCCTTGGCAAGTGAAACACTGCAGTTGAATACTGAACTACAGGAAGATGATGATAGAGGCTGAGCATCAGTTTTCTTCCTGTTTCTGCTGTCAGGAACACAAAAATCTGACTCCAGTGCTGGAAAAGGAATGTGGAGAATATAAAACCAGCAACCACAATATGGAGTGTGTCCAATCCTCTTGGCCAGAATCAGCAGTGAAGTAAATGCACAAGACAGTGCTGTTGTGCTCAGAAACATGACTAGATAAACACATAAAATTCTGCCTAATGCAGCCCAGAGGGTAAATCTCGACCAGCAGAAAGAAGAAAGTTCATATTGTAACGCAGAGGAATTGGGACAGCAGAACTTGTCCAGCATTTATCTGTGCTGGGTGTTATCCTCTCAGTCTTGTATTGAAAAGGTGGTAGATGAAAGCCACTTTCTATCTGGTACATGTTTTAAGCATTGAAACATGTCTCAGAGGTTTGGGGTTTAGTAAAAGGACAGAGAAAGGAAACAAAACCAACCCCTTTTAATCTCACCCAATGCCGTAGGGAGGGGCTTGTGTGGAAAGAGGTTTGAATTCCCAAATGTAGCACAGATGAAGATGACATATTGCAGTGCAATCTCCCCATCCCCACAGTGAGTGTCCTCTACACAGAGGAACAGAATGCCAAAGATGAAAATGTTTAGATCTTGGTCAGATTTAAGACTCAACAGAAACATTTACCATCCTTTTAAGCATTCTTCTTACAGGTCAATAAGTTGAACACAGAAGCTCACCAACAGCCGATGGGTGCTAAAAACATGTCTGGAAAATTTAAAATTTAAGTCCTCATGTAGACAATAATTAAGTACAGTACAGATCCATTTTACAAACATCCAACTACAAAAACATTATAGTGGAGATTTGTAGTCCAACGAATTACAGGAGCACTCAACAGCTTCACAGAATCACAGCTCGTTGTTTTCATCACTTTCTTAAATATCCAGCTTTTCTTTGAAACTTCAAAAAAGCCCCTGATGAGACCCCTACAAAACCTCTTCAGAACCTATACAAAAACTTAGGGATAAGAATTCCGAGGTAGTTGCAATTTCCCTTGCACCTTGCAGACATCCCCAGTTGACATAAACCAGTGTAGTTCTGCTCACAACAGAGCTAATCTTTCTAACACGGTCCAGCAACACAGCCTTTAGTATATTTAGCTCAGCCAAGGTTATCACTTCACAGTCTCACTAAAGGTCCTTACTGATCTAAGCCATATTCCTGCTCTAACTGGACAGTAATGAAGTAAACCTCCAGCAATGCAGGCTTTTCTTTTGTATAAGCCACTGGAGTTTATTGAACAGGAGAACATAAGTGTGAGTTGCATGGGGAAATATTTTTCCCATGCTAGAGAACAGCAGAGCTGTTGCAAAGAGCCTGTTCCATCATGGGAGGTAAGAGGCAGGTAGCTGACTCCCAGGTTCATGTTCATTGAGTGCTCTGCATAAAACCAATCAGGTCCTCTGGGAATCAGAGTTGCAGTCGATCTACATCCATGAGAACAGCACTATAAATGCACCTGTTTTGCTGCCTCAGCATCAGGCGTGATCAAAAGATAAATATATTTGCTGAGCAGTATAATCATTGTTACCACGGGAAAGAATACAGTGAAGCAGGATTGATGAAAGAAAAAAATATTTTGATTATGAAAACCGGTGACTAAGTATCTGCTTCTTGGGGGACTAACCCAGGAGCATGTTTGCCTTTGTCTGTTGTGACATCCCAGCCTTAAGGGGAAAGAAGTACCCAAGATTTCTAGATGCTTGTGGTCAAAAGGACCAACAAAAGCCAGAGGGTCTGCAAAAACCTCATGAAATTGTATTAGTAAATTACACACTCGGAAGGGAAATTGGTATGTTAAACTGACCTACTACGTAAGTACAAGGCAGTAGGTTTTGGATAAATGGGTAAGATAAGGAAGAGAGAAGGAATTAATGAAGTAGAGGAGGAGAAGAGAAGGAGAGGAGAAATCACCAATCCTGGTTTCAGCATCGGTCCAGCTGATGGGACATCCAGGGTCCTGGGGCATGCTGCCTGGGTTTGGTGGGGGTACATTTTTACAGACAAGTCGTCCCCACTCTAAAGATAGGTCTCTTGCTTTCTATGCAAATTAGTTATTATGCATAGCCCTTTTCTCTCGACCTTTCCAGAAACAGGTTGGAGGGCTTCAGGAGCCTTTGGGGATTTCAATCCTCTGCAACAATCCATGCCCACTTCTTGGTCTCATTCCTGTGCTTGCACTGTACTGTGTTGTGCTTATTTCCAGGAACAAGGATGTTTGTCCTGGAAAAGTGCTGCCCTGCATCCCATGGCCCACTTCTCCAGCCACACCTTGTTCTTTCTCACAGCACATTATTACCAACAATCCTCGTCTGGCTCTGCAGCCATCCAGCTATCCGTGTTTGAGACACACATATTACCCCCTTATCTTCTGAGATTCTACATTATTGATACTTTTATGGACATGTTTCCAAGATCACAGCCTTGAGAAACTGAATAGAATATAAATGCTGTAGTGGTAGTTGAAAGGATGCTTTGGTTTTACAAGCTTAACAAAGTCAGCACCTTCAGTTAGTGTTTTACACACAATCCAGATTTATGAACAACTCATGAACAGGCTAGGAGATTAGGATCAAAAGATTATGTAAACAGCCTTTCTGAATAGGCAGCTTTCTTGGCTTTGAGTCAAAGATATTACAGAGAAATAGGATTTAAGAGAACCTTCAGTGTACATGAAACCAAGAATGCGTTATGTGGTAACACTGTCTACTTTTAAAATAATATAGTGGGTAATCAAAGAGGGCACTAGTGCAATACTGGTAAAGGGGTAGTGTAGCCCTGTTGCTCAGCATCTACCCCTCCTTCCAGTACCAAACTGGTGTTTATCCACACATTTTTTTTCTTTTTTCCATTTAGCACTACATCACTAGAAGCAGATGAAATGGAAAGGGTTAGGTGATGGAAAAATTAAGGTGGTTGGCGTGACACAGAAGGTTCCAGACAAAGTATCTTTGTACATTGACAGTGACAACATCCAATATAGAATTACCTCTCTTTTATTGCTGAGTTGACACAGAACTAAGGGAGAGGGAACACAAAATCCTGTGTTTAGCAGGTCCTAGACATGCCATGAACTATCACAGGCAACAAAAAACCCCAAAGAATACTGAGTCCACTAGTAAAAAGCCCAAAGCATCCAATAGCAAACAAGCTATTTGTCACTTGTTGATAGAAATACATGCTCATTTGTAAGACAACTTTTGCACAAAATATTGTGACTAGTGTAACTCATGACTGCCACTCTGCAGGGTGCTCTGTTAGATGGCTGTGGTTTACTAATAGACAGGAGCTGTGCCTAGCTGAAGGCTGCTCATTTACCAACTTCCTCCATTGCAATCAATGGAGCTTTTCCTAAACTATTTTGGGATTCCTCTCTGATGTATGCAGACATCCAGGAGTATAGTGGTACAACCACCGGCTTTAATAATGTGGAGCAGCATATAGGTACGTATCTCCCAAACACAATAGTTACCTCAAAAGAAAAAAAATTCTACTTAAACCCAAGTACCACATGTAAATAAAATTAAAGTTTCTCTGCAGGAGCCTTGTTTACATGGACATTAAAAGACAGCAGTTGTTATTTTTACAGAGCTAGAGTTTGATGAAAGACTGTAAGTTGGACCCCTCCTTTCAATATCTGCCAAACCTAGCAGGAACTAATTGTAGTTTTGCAACTGAAACTTCATGGTAAGAAATAAAAATGGCATGTGATCTTGTCCCCTTCTCAGCTGAGGCACATCAGCATGGGAATTTCTCACAGGTGCTTCCCCAAGACAGTAAAACCAGCAGAACCAGACAGGAATTTGGGCACAGGCACCAGGGGAGATTTAGGTTGCATATTGGATCTTCAACCAGATGGTGGCTAGGTGCTGGAACAGGCTTCCCAGAGAAGTTGTCACAGCACCAAGCCTGACAGAGTTCAAGAAGCATTCTGTGATTCCCACAAAAGCAATACAAAGCCTTACTAATGTGCCAGAAAATTTATGCAGCAAAATGCCCTTGTAGACATTAGCTCCTATTTGAATCTATGCATTACACAACTAAATTCTCATAGAGCATCAGATTTTTTTAATGCTCTTCAAGATTATTTCTCCTCTGTGTTGTCCTGGGAGAGTTTTGTATTGCAGTTTACTGAGTTCTATCCACAGTATCCACCCATGCAGGTCATCTTGCATTTTATGTCTGATGGGAGCGTTAAGGCTTTATATACAAATATAAAGAACACAACAAAATTAGAATACAACAAAAAAAAAGAGGGACTACAAAAATCATGTTTACAATCTAAGAAAGAACATGAAAAGCAAGAGTTAATCCAGTTCTAAGAGTCTAAATCAAGTTAAATGAATGAAAATAAAATCATAATAAGCCAGAAAGCTCATTAAAATAAAACTACTAAAAATAAAATTAACATTTTTAAGAGTGCTAATTAACAACTGGAACAATTTATGTTGACATGTGGTAGACTTTTCATCATTTGCATACTTCAGATCTAAACAGGGCTGTTTTCCAACAAAGAACACTGCTATCCACACAAGTTGTGTTCTCAATATGGGAATTACTGATGAGAGATTCTGATCTCTGTGGGGATACAGGCAGATCAAATTATGACATTAGCCGGATCTGACCTTGAAATCTGTTTTAGCCAAAAATGGCAATAAGGCCATTGAAGCACCAATAAACGGCACATCTGGTTGACTGCCTGAGGACAACAGAAAATTCCAGAGAATCAAAAACACTTGCTCTGGCACAGGTACTTGCACAAGGCAATTTAAGATGGCACACTGTGCCGACCACGAGCCTGCTCTCACAGGGCTGTGTTCAAGGATTGTCTATCCAATGGCTGTAGATTTTCTTTTCTTTCTCCTATTATGAACAATAAAGACAAATTGTGTATACACACAATTTGTACATTTGTTTTTTAATGTCTGTATATATTTTTTTAATGTTTTGGCTTTTTTTACAATGTCGACTATTAAGGAAAACCCAGAGATGACAGTAATTCCCATTGCACCACAACGCAAACTTTGGAGTGTTTGTTGCCTACAGTAGCTACTTAATTGGCAAGTTAATTTCAAGCAGGTTGAACCAATTAAAAAAATTCTTCAGCTTTAATAAACTGATACCCTACTGCTCACCCTAGAATATCCCTTTTGAGAGCAAATGCCTTATATCATCCCCATATGTTGTTTTATGTCACTGCCCCTGGCTCCCAAGAAGCATAAAGCTAAAATGAAAATACTGAAATGCTTCCAGCATGAAGCTGCTCTTTTATGTAATTATGCCCACTGCTAATAAGCCTTCCATTACAGCCACGGCACAAGTTTTGGTAATCCATCAAGTGATTGGTTGGAATTCAAAACACTCCTACAAACACACCAGTTTTCACATTGAGCTCAAACTGTCAGATTTCAAACACTTTTACATTTTACAACAGCTATGACCTAAGGGAAGTGTTGAACTTATCTTGGGTTTCACCTGTGAAGTACCTTACTGAAAATAACTAGACAGGCTGTGACCATTTTTAGTACCAATGTGAGCTCAAAATTCAGACATCAGGATGTAAAAATGGGCTTGCTGCATAAATCTCACCTAATCAGCATCACCTGGAGTGTTGCAGCTTCCCTGAATAGGTAAACAGATAATTCAGCTTGAAATGTCCAACAAATCTCCTATTAAAAAAATCTAAAAGAAATTCTCATCAAAACTAAGACTATATGTAATACCTAGAATTTTACTTCAAGATGTTTGATTTGTTTGTTTTTATGTATTAGACAAAACCCCCAGCAAGTTTACACTGAAAGTTAAAGAAAATACTTTCTGTTTTTTAAATGACATTGCCATGTGCCAGAGCCACTATCCATAGAGCATTCAGTTCCAAAGTTATATTCAAATGTACACTGTAATTAGTTAGCTGACAGCCTAACAAGCTAGACAGGGGAGATTCAGCTAAATCAAGAGTTTCTCGGGTATTCTGGGTAAAAGTCAGTCAACATTAAGATACATAAACGCAGGTGTGTAAAAACGATAGTGTTCACACGTGAGCCATGGTCCGCATACTTGTTAATGTCAGTGAAGCTTAGACAGTCAAATATCTCACCTGACAGCAGAAACCTACTCACAGGCCCATGAAATCACACCTTTGCACCACTGGCTGTAGGGAGTTGAGGTTCATTCAGTTGTATGCTCATAAATCTCTGCTGCCCTTTCAGAAGTACTATACCAACCCACAAAACCTTCCCTGGCTGCTGCATGAGTACCTCCCAGACTTGCACCATATGCAGCCCAGCCCTTCGTGGATGATCTAGACAACTTGAGAACACTCCAAGCAGCACCAGACACCTGATAGTAAAGAACAGAGAACACAGCTCACCTGTAGATACATGTATTTGAGAGCTGTAATGTTAAACAGCATTCTGAAGCTGCTGAATTGAGGGAGAGAAACTGGTTCTTCTCCCTTGAACAGCATCTTAAAGTATTCAACAAAATACAACAGAAACCTCCACTAGAAATTATCTAGTTCATTTTTCTCCACAGGTCATGCTCGCTTCTTTCTCTACTTAGTACTGCTTTAAGCAGCAGCCAAGTAACGAAACAGCAAAAAAGCACCAAACCAGTAAGTCTGCACAGATTCAGATAAAGTTCTCTCTACAACTCTCCTTACATTGCATCTTGAACATCACTTAGCAAATGCACCCCTTTTTATACAAGACTACAAACACAGAAAGGGCTTTTTATTGTGTGAGTTATACTTACACACTGCCATCTTGTGTTAATAACTGGTTTTGCTAAACTTGAGAGCACAACGTGCTCCAAATATCTCAGCGAGAATCAAAACAGACAGACACAACATCTATAACGTGGGTTCCTCTGGCTGTTCTACTCCAGAACAGGCAAGAAGAGGAGAAAGGACTTTTTGTTACTCACATTTGCCAATGTGAATTAGCTAACACAGATTTGAAGGAACCTTATTTAAACCAGGACTTTAACAAGGGTGAGAAACTTGGCTTCAACTCTTCAAGAGTTTCAACTTCAGCTCTCTGAGGCCTACTCAATTCGAAATCCCACTCATTTGCTCACAGATAGGCTAATGAAAGAGCCCAATTTTTCACAGACATTTTTGGGGTAAAATGAAATTGGACCCCACATGGAAGTACTACACCATTTAGGACAAGCCAGCCTGGCTTAGAATAAACCACTCCAGGCTGCAGGACAAGTCAGGCAGCACCACAGACCCCAGGTTGCTGAGTTTTCTGCTCTCTTTTCACCTTGCATCACCAGGTAATTTCCATGCCCAAATGATTCCTAAATACAGGGCAACATGACCAGCCTAAAGATGCAAAAGACAGCATGGCCATTCCTCACTCCTCACAGCTTTGTTGTACAACACAGTGCTGGGAGAGGAAAAACATGGATAGGCTAGGATAGACTCACTGGTGCCTTGGAGGCTGAAAAACTTTGACCTGTGACCAAAAATAAATAAAAAATTGTGACTCGGTCTATTTCAGGGCAGGTGATGGGAGACTGTGGATATTTGGAATTTGGAGGGGGTGGGAGGGAGCAGTGGTCCATAATCTAATGCTGTTTATAATAAAAGGAACCTGAAAACTACAGTATAGAGGGGTATCCACACCATCTACATAAGATACATTTATTAACAGAGGACCAGACCTGCACACTACCTAATTTGGGCTCCTATTCTGACTAGCTCTCAGGGACACAAGCATCTTCCACAAGCAGCAGAGAGGACCCCAGGCTCTGAGAAACTTGTGTGAGCAGGCGGTGTGACTATCCCTCCATAGTCTCTATTTGAGGACTAGGGTCTTCATATCCCAGTGTCCTCACCTCTGGTCTACCATGCCATTACTTACCACACCAGTAGAAATCAAATTAAATGTCTTTACCAGTTCACTTTAACTGAATACCAAAATTCAAGGCCAAGCCACAAAGGCATTTTAGATTTTCATTACAATTTTTAAAGCAAAAATTAAAAATAATGTTTGGCACTTGGTAATTCAGAATTACCAGAATTAGCTGTAAACCCCTTGGCATGAGGCAGCACCCATCTGTTCAGAGGAGACATCAATAAATCAAAGTAAAACAAGAGGCACGCACAGCTACAAGCAGGTGAAGTCACAGGAGACCCACACAGGTGAAGTTCTTCCATTACATCAGAACAGCATGAT
The DNA here is from genome assembly GCA_013390025.1 of Pitta sordida. Taxonomy (NCBI): domain Eukaryota; kingdom Metazoa; phylum Chordata; class Aves; order Passeriformes; family Pittidae; genus Pitta; species Pitta sordida. Next base: position 177,779 of record WEKX01026677.1, on the reverse strand, counting down.
CTTCCTCTGTTGCCCCCAGCTACCACAGCCACAGGTCATCTTCTCAGTTTGCTAGCTCTGCCATCCACCCCAAGATCCTCTGAGAGGAAGGAGCACCCTAAGCTGCTTTGGCAGCCTCAGTGTAGCTCTTTATGGTGCCACATACAAGTGCAAACTCAGGAGCCCTCCTGCATCTCTCAGCTGTTCTCTTCCTCCATTTTATCCACCAAATGCTCCCCTAAATTCCCCTGATCCACGTCTCAGGTTTTCTTCACTGCATCCAAGGATACGGACACATGCCACAAGACTGGAAATTGGCCAATGTGACACCCATCCATAAGAACGGTAGGAAAGATGATCCTAACAACTACAGACCAGTCAGCCTGACCTCAGTCCCATGCAAAGTCATGGAACAGATGGTCTTGCGTGCTATTACGCAGCAACTGCAAAACCACCACGACACTGGATCTAGTCAGCATGGATTTCGGAAAGGCAGGTCCTGCCTGACTAACCTGATCTCCTTTTATGATCCAGTGACTCGACTGGTCGACGACAAAAAGGCTGTGGATGTTGTGTACTTGGACATTAGCAAAGCCTTTGACACGGTTTCCCACAATAAGCTTCAGGAGAAACTTGTAAAGCATGGGCTGGAAAGGAACATTTTATGCTGGGTTACAAACTGGTTGGAAGGGCGAGCTCAGAGGGTGGTNCGACTACAGGAACTGGGACTGTTCAGTCTGGAGAAGAGGAGGCTCAGAGGGGACCTCATTGCTGTCTACAACTACCTGTGGGGAGGTTGCAGCCAGATGGGTGTGGACCTCTTCTTCCAGGCTGATGACACCAGAATGAGAGGGCACGGCCTCAAGCTATGCCAGGGGAGGTTTAATCTTAATGTTAGGAAGCGGTTTTTCACAGAGAGAGTAATTGCACATTGGAATGGACTGCCCAGGGAGGTGGTGGAGTCACCGTCCCTGGAGGTGTTTAAGAAAAGACTCGATGAGGAGCTTAGTGACATGGTCTAGCTCAGGGGTGTGGGGCTGGATGGTCCTGGGTCCCTTCCGGCTCGGAGTGGCCTGCTAGACTGAGAGTGAACTAGGCTGTGTTACCACTCTGGGATGGGCTTTCAGTCTCTGCACAGCTGTTAGATGGTGAGTTGGACTAGATGATCCTTGTGGGTCCCTTTCAACTCATAATATTCTGTGTGATTCTGTGTGTGTGATTCTGTGTGAAGGATACATAACTGGACATGAAAAGATCTGGGGAAGCCACTGACTACAGCAATTTTTGAGCCACCACTGAAAAACACACAGTGCACATTCCAAGTGGTTTTTCAAGAGGAGCAGAACCTAACCCAAGTATGTTTTCAGCACCTCATTTCTAGCCACAGCAGCAAAATTTTGGTGAACATCCACCTCTTCCAATTGTGTTTCAGGCATGAGCATACAGTTTCTCCACTTCTATTAAATGCAGAAGGGAAAAAGCATGAGGAGCTTGATGAGAGAGCTATACACAGAATTTGACACCATTTACAAGGGAAAAGAGATAAGCAAGAACTATTGTTCTTGCACATATATAGGCAGACATCTTAAAATTTTTCCCCAAGACACAATTCAAACAATTTTATATTTCAACACTTTATGTTAGATATTTAGCTGAAGAGAAAGAAAAAAAAAACTTCTAATAAATGCAACATTAGAATTTTTATTTACAAATACACTGTAATTCAACAACCATTCTCCACTCAGTTGGTGGAGGAAAAAGTGATACGCAGTTACATTTTTCAAATGGGAAAAGAAAACTCTCCCGCTTAAATGGATTCCACAGAATATTATGCCAACACCACTGACCAAACAGATTATTCTTTGCATTTAAGTTTCAAAAAAGCACGTAATTTTATAAACCAGTATATGGAAAGAAAACATGCTTGTGTGCATTTAAATGCAGCTTCATATTAACCTAGAGAATTTGCTTTCAGTATATGTCAAAAATAAAGACAGCAATTGCAAATATATATTCATATGAGCTATTTCTCTAATGCTCATTTCAAGAACTTAGAAACAAAATACTCTCTTCTTATACCATTGGAAAGTCAACTACCTGATTATAAGCCTCAAAAATATTTTGAAGTTATTACTGAAAATATAGTTTGTCTCTCTTGTGCTCTCAGTACTTGAGGCTGAAAATGTGAAATCGTTTTTCCCAGATATTTCCTTACTGCGATTACTTTCTTATAAATAAAAATAGTTATATGAAGAATACATTGTATTGCTATGAAGACTAGACAAGCAAGAGCTACTCTTAGAAAAAAACACACATACACACAATATATATATTTATAGATCTACATCAGCAGCAATCACCTCTTCTTTTATCTGCAACAATGGCTTCATATCTTCATTTGCTTCACATGGAGGTTGGTTGTCCAGCTGTTGGAAGAGACAGAAGTAGTTTTAAGTCTAGTTACTGAAGTTACAAGAGTTAAAATTTCAAAGTTCAAAAGAGTCAGAAAATGGTATTTCCAATACTTATTGAAAATGGTAACACAAACTAGAGTATACATTCTGAATCGAGCAATCCAGTTTTAATGAACAATACAAATTTGTGTTTAATCCAATTATAGCACTGCAAGTATTTCAGGCCAAGTAATATTCCACAGAACATGCACTTTACCAAGTTTTTAAGAGTTATTTTTGGTACTAGCACAGAGCGACAGTTTTCCTAAATTTACCCTTTGATAACAAAATTAAAATTTGCCAAACACCTGTAACAATATAAAGAACTTATTTTATTCTCTCTCCGAATATCTTTCTGGTCATCTGCCAAAACTGGTGTTTTGCTACAATGTTCCAAGTTCAAACCACAAAATCAACATTAAAATGTGCAAAAAATATCACACCATAAAACTGCACTGTGAATATTAATAACCCTACAGTTCACCAAACCTTTTAGTCAATAGGATCGCATTCCAAAGTAAGGAATAATTAGCCAGGCTGATGGCAAATGACAACTACAAAAGAAGTAAGCTGCATCACAGATCAGTGCTGTGCTGCCAATATATTTTCAGTGCAGTAATTGCATAGCTATTTTCAAATAGCTGATTTCAATTACTAATCACTCATTCAAATACTTTATTCTGTACCTACAAGTTCTTACAAGTCCTGATTTAATTGTATCTCATTCAATTATATTTTGAGGTGCTCACTGGCCCAAGTAGATGCAGTCTGAAGGGAAGGGAATAGAACCATGTCCTCACAGACCAGCTCTGCTTCTGAAAGGTACTGGTGTGACTTTATGGGCTGTTACGTCAAAGACAGACTAAACAGCAATTCATCCATGATAAAATTACTTATCCAAGTCATCCAGCAACTTTTCCCCCTTAAAAGAAAAGTCAGAGATAAAAATAACATGAGCAATCTCCAGAGTCAATCTCCCACAAATCTGGGTGGTTCTAACAGGAACACAGTCACTTCAGTGTAGTCTTGTTATCAACGGTAGACATTCTCCAATATTAACTTGGAGATACGATCCAGTCCTCAGATGAAAACAGCAACAGGATCAGATGCAGAGCTTCTCTTTTTCTGAGCTAGGTTTCTCAGCTAGCAGCTGACCAATTCCTCCTCAAATGCTATAGCGTTAGTATTCTGTTCCCTTTGCTGCCTTCCAGTCCAGTGCGAGAAAAATGTGCCAGGCTCATAAAGAAACGTATTTTTCAGGAAGTAATTTAGAAATGCTTTCCTATCCCAGAATTTTATCATACTAGAGAATTCTGTATTTGCTACATAAAAAAAAGAGCCGTATAAAACTCCCAAGCCTTGTCAAAATTAGGAGGCTGATTACCATCATCTATGAAAAAAAAGACCTCAACAACACTATAAAAAGCCTTAACGTCATGCTCCAGTATATTAGAATTCTGCAAACCATAAAAAGGAAAAAAATTATACTGCACCTTTTAATTAAGATCTGTAAGTAAATCAATTCGTCCTGAACTTGTACCTAAATGAATAACCAATTACAGACCTATAATTCCAATAATAGCAGCATCACAAAAAGAAACCAGCATTCGTGCCACCTGCACAGGATAAACTAATAGCTTTCCAGGTATGCATTAGGACTGAATTAAATACATATTTCAGATTACTTTTTTAAAAAACGTAGACACTTTTTCAAAAAGGCTTCTCCGTTTTAAAGACAAGCCTATTTAGCATCTGACAACTCCCTGACACCACTTTCTCAGATCTATGAAGAAAGGAAGATGATTATACCATGTTGTCTGCTCGAAGCTGCATAATAACAAGGTGGTAAAATCAGCTACCAGCAAGCTAAAAGTTAGGAATGACTACCCTACAAAAGACAGAAACTGGCAATTAGACCTTGCAGAACCCATTCACTCATTTGCTAACTTAAAGATAGGCGTGCAAGCTATTAAGTGGCTCAGCTATGCAAACACTCGATGTTGTACAGCACATAGGGGAACTACGGTCATGCGCAGTGCAGCTGGATTGCCTTACTTTTAAATCTGATATAGCAGTCGTTGCAGAAGAGTTTGTTGTTTCGGATCCTAACTTCAGCTCCAGAGAGGGATCCACCAAGGTCGCATCCACAGGCAACACACTGTATCACAGATGGACAAATTAGCAACTTCTTTCAAAATACTAAGAAACAAAAAATGCCGTTCAAAAGCAGCTCAGATTAAGCTCAACAAAGCTTGAACCATAGACCCACATTCACTAGAAGCAAATGTGTAACGATTAGTAGATCAAAATGCAACCAACCCTGAGAAAGTATTTTAAGGCGACGATTGGACAATGAATAGCAGAGATACATCAACTAAGAAAACATAAAGCAGACATTTTTTAGAGATTAGTTCATTAAATCTAATTTGAACTTGTGTGTTCTGAAAACTAAAACTGGTTTGGCATGAAAAAAATTTGTTCTCTAGATGGCAACAGTAATTTTGGCACAGAAAATCTGGGTGTGCTACTTGCAGATTTCCATGTGGCACTACAGACTGCTGGTGTCCTCAGTGCTTTGGCACTCAATGCAGCAAATACTCAGGCACTCCCAATTTCCTGCGTTTGCATCATTGAGACACATTATGATTTGGAGAGATAGGGCTGATTTAATTTTTCTTGCAGAAACACATAAGGGGGCTTGACCACTTTCATGATGATATTAAACTATTTAGCTATGGTGGTTAAACATCTATTTGCCGTGAATAAGAACCACATATGGAAGGAATGTAACCAAAACCATAACTCTCCCTTTACTCAGTTTACAAAGGACAGATAGATTCCCTGCTTAACTGAGTAATGAATCTTTTAGATGGCAGTCTGTTCAACAGCTCATTAATTTTCAGAAATTTGAAAAACAGAAACTTAGTATTTTCTTATGTAGGTTAGGAGCTACAGGTGGATTCGCTTACATAGAATACATGTCCTGCAAAAAGGGAATGGCAACTAGTCCCCATGGATTAGTCCTGTGCCTCCTGCTCAGTCAGGCAGGACCAAAGAGCTTTGAGTCAATCCATTGTAATACTCCAGGTGATGCAATTGAGCTGGGCAGAGAAGCCAAATGTTCTGAACCAAGCACAGAAGTCTCTTTCTTGACATCAAAGAAACAGGGTCCAACAGCACCTCCAAATCAGAGTCCAATTCCTCATCTGGTCTGAGGGCAGAGTAACTAGGACTGCTTTGCCATCTTTTGCAGGGAGGGATTCATTCTTTTGGCTTTGCACGTGGCCCAGGCTGATGGGAAATCATGCAAGTATGTCTCAGTGCTGAGCATGACCTAATATACCTAGTTTTTGACCAGGGTTGAGCAGCAGTAAACACAGCTTCTCGCTTGGTTCTGGGTTTCATCCTGCCAAGCTGAACTCTGCCAACATGCCTTTAGCTGGAAAATATCATGTGAACACTCTCTGCTGAAATTAACTTAGAAAGGATGGGTCATCTTAAATGATTCAACTGCCAGGGTCCAAGCTGAGATTTTATTTTGTTTTAGAGGAGCTGCTTTCTTTAGGAGAAGTGTTTCAGCATCTTCTGATATTCTGCTGCCTATTTGAAGAAGGAAGAACTTCGATCTCACAGTCAGTGGGCTCATCTTACCTATCCAAGTCCTACTTGTTAGCTCTGGCATTTAAGAAACATTTCTAAAGTCGAGTGCTAAATGCCTGTAGGTAGTATTGCCTCATGGAAATAAGCATGCAGCACGCTGTCAAGAGTAGAAGGCAAAGCAAGTGATTAGTAAGACCCTCTGTGAGCATAACACTGAGTAGCCATGCGTGCTCCTGATTAGTTTGGGTTCCTTCACGATGTGACTCCCAGCTCTCACCTTAAAGCAATGTAAATGATAACAAAGACCAAGAGACTCAATGATCATGGCTGCTCCTTTGCCCAGAACGTTATTACAGTATGAACAGATTTTCTTCCCACTGACTGACCTAAATATAGAATAAAAAACCTTAAAACCAGCTTGACAAGTTTTAAAAGACAAAGAAAAGTTATCGAACACTTTTGGAGATGAAAAATAAAACACATGGATAAAAACTGGACTATTAGGCTGATTGGAGAAAGTAAACTGAACATTAATATTATTCACAGTAGATCTGAAAGCTAGAGAAAGCTGAAGTATTACAATTTAGATCAAATTTACATACGCCCAAATTAAGAAATTCTGTCACATTTTTGGGCTCCTGCAAATGAAAAGTGTACAGTTAAGTTTGGGGAGTAAGAACACAGGTTTTGTGCTCTTGCCTTCTTAACTGTAGAGAACTATATGGAAGGCTAAGTTTTAACAAAGACTCCTGCCAAGACCCACCATCTGCACCTTGTATATAAAAGAAGGCTAGTCCAGGACATATAATATTATGTTAACTATGTATCTGAATGTAAGCCATATAGATGCCTGTTTCCATAGATTGACCAAGATGTTAGCAAATGCAAGTGAGAACAAGATAAGAAAACATAGTTAAGAAGGTAATTTTCTTACATTATACAGAATGTAAAAGCCCAGTTTAAAAAAAAAAACCCAAAAGAGTCAATCTATCACTAAGTGTCTGAAAGTGTATGAGCTAGTGACATAGTGTTCACTGTTGTTACATATATAATACATGTCATTGTGTGGGGATGATTCTCTGTAGTTTTATCTCAAGGTATTTTAAAAATATTTCAAGTAAATAAAACAGCAGAGTTATCTACCCTACCACAACTGAATTCCTTTTTTTTTCTTTTTTTCAAAATATGTCGCAATTCTTGCCTCCTCATCCTAGATTAAAACCAACATCCTACTCTGTAATTCTCCAGGGTCATGGGTTATGAGCATGCCTGAGTGCTCCTCAAGATGATATTGACCACATGCCAGAAGGGAGGAGAGACCAAGACGTGGGTTTCAGGAATCTTTTGTTAAAACAAACCGAAGAAAATAAATGTCAGGAATGTCATCTGGAATAGGCTTTTATAATCATTTTGGTAACCAATACACAGGTCAGACACTGAAGATTTATTATTTCAGTTCCCTTGTTTTTCTAACCAATGTCAAGCAGTGATGACAAACCTGAGGAATTTTTCAGAGTGACTGAAGTAGGGAGGTAATACCGGCCCATATTTCCACTGTTCCCTCCAGTGAGAAAACATTGATTAACAAGCACCTGGAGTTACGAGCAAGAGCATTGCTGCAGACCACCATTTAAAACACATTCGTTCTTTAGTGCTGCCCAACATTTGCACCTTCCCAGAAGAAGGGCACCCACTCACCTGCTGCGTGTCTGGGACCCTGGCTGGGAAATAGAGAGGGGGGACTGAGCCCGGGGGGCTGTCTGGGAGACAGATGGGGCTCTCGTAGAGATGGCGGCAGGAGGTGCTTTGTTGGAAGAAGGAGTGCACATGTAAGCTCGGTTTGAAGTGGACACCGGGCGACTAAAATCTTGACTAGAAGACAGGGATGAAGAAGAGGCAGACTGGTTCAGCCGTGAGTGGTGCCTCCACGAGCTCGTTCTTGAAGAATCGAGATTGTCCAAAGACTCCCCTCTGTAACAGAGGCACATGTACCTCAAATGTAAATGGCAGAATGGCTGGAGCGAAAGAGCTATATTCTGATTTTTTAGAAGAGAAAACCATTATTCTAGCACTTTTTAGATTTTCTACCATGAATATATTTGTCTGATCAGTCTAAGCAATATTCCTCACACACTGATTTAAAATGTGTGAGCAGCAAATTATCCTTTGTGTCCAGCCCTAGATGTCATGGGAAAAAGCAGGCAAGGTGAAAGAAAGGTGACACTTAACAACTACTAATAAAAGCAAAACACTTCACTGCAGCCTTATCAGGGTGAACTGTATCAAAATTCACAGCACAGCAACAGACCTCAGATACCAGGTTTGTTTTTGTTTTCTCCAAGGGATACCAGATTGAAAATAACAATCCACCCAGACTGGCATTGCCTAGGTACAAGGTGTTGGCCCAGTAGGCAAACACTCTGATAACTTGGCTGTTTCCTAAGTGATGAATCCAATATTCACGCAGTAAATGAAGAAAAAACCAAAAATACCCAAATTTTCTGAGATATTTCTATGTTATAAAAAGTATACTTAGCCATAATAATTCATTTCCAAAATAAGTTGTCATGCTGAAATTCTTAAGCACATCTGTCAATGACATGGCACACTACTGATTTCCATTGTTGCTATATCAACCAAGAAATAAGCAGCTGAGTTATTTACAGGTTATATCCACACTCCTTACTTGCAAAAAACCCATTTAATTTGTAATATAGCTACTTTCTTCTAGCCCTGCTGCTGTGCTGTTTACCTGACACCATTTCATAGATTCAATTTGTTTCTGTGCTCTGTAATCCAAGCTGAACTTCAGAATAACCAAACAAAAATATTTTATGAGAGACAAAGTTAATTTTTAATGCAATTCCTACCTCCTCATACTATTGCTGTACAGACTAATTGGCTCCTTATGTATACTGGAACTGCGCTGCCTAATCCAGCTGCTGTCTGTGTGTAGAGATGTTTTCTTTCTCATTTCCTGAAGAATTTGCTGTCTCTCCAACTCTGCTGCAGAGAGGTTTTGCTCCTTCTGAGACTTCTTCTGTGACTCACCCATGTTCCAGGACCTCTCTGAATACTTGCTCTGGGTACCTGCACAGACAATACGTGCAAAATTCAGCTAGATACCTTAAGGCACAAAAGCAGCACTCTGGCTATAACTCCAAAAGCTATAGTTCATCACTACATTCACAAGTTTCTCCAGTTCTGTTTTACAGTCAGGTAACCTGTATCAAACTGGGCAATACACCACTACTATTACTATAATTTTTATCTGTATTTCCGTTAATGTGGCCTTTTACATAATCCTTAACTTAAATACAAGTATTTTCCTTCATGTCCTAAATGCATATGCATACACATTTGCATGTACATCCATATACACACATATATTTTTAAAATTTTTTTAGTGCCATAATTTGGACTCTTCCTCAAATACAAAGTGAACCATGTATAAAATACACAGTTGAATAGTGGGATACCCTTTTCTTCTGTAAGTTGTCTCTGTTTACAAGAATTTCGTTCCTTATTCAAGGAACAAAACATATTGCTTTATCTTGCTTAATCTTGATAGGGGAGAGGGAAATCTTTCAGATAATTTCTCTACTATTTGGATTTTGTGTTAATTACTCAGTTGAAATGAGACTTCTGGTACAGATGGCCTTTGAAAATTTGGAAGGGGAAACAAATAAGCCATCTTTCTCCAGTAGGTGTTACATATCAGAAGGCAACAATTTTTTATTTCCTAGATCTAGAAACTATTCTTTAAAGGAAGACAATTAAGAAATTACTCAGCAATAAGTAATTCAAAATTTCAATCCTTTTAAATACTTCTCTGACTATAGAATTGCTCTTGGACTTATTGCTCTGTATCATCACTATAAGATACGGTGGAAGGTTACTTCTTTAGTTTCAATGACAATGCTTCAAGGTATGAAAGCAACACTGTAAATCTACAACACATATATCCTCCAATACACTTGATTTTCTTTGATTACTTTGATTTAACCATGTTTTAGATGCAGGAGTATCTTGCAGGCATTTTCTACTGTAACATATTTATACATTTGGTTTGTTTGTTTGCTTTACACATATTCTGTTAATACAACTGAAGTCACATAAATTATGTCCAAGACACAAGCTACTGTGACAGCATTGAGAGCTGACTTTTAGCTGTTACTCCTACACAAACGGAGATTAAGAAGACAAACAGTTGTTTTAAATATATTAGCATCTTGGTATGTGCAGCTCTTTTTTGTTGACAGAATCAACATATCAAAGGCAGACACATCTGCAATGATGTAACTACATTAATCATATTTGTCCTAGGCTTGTATGTCGACTGTATGAGTTTCCTATTGCCATTGAAACATCATTAAATTGGGACATGGTGTGAATTTGACTTACAACACAGCTATCAGAAAGCACTCTGACAAAAATTTTTCTTAGCATGACAATGTGTAATACATCTTTTTTTTTTCTCCCACTCTCCACCCCCGAAAAAACTTTGAAAATAATGGAAATTAAATAGTACTTGCCATTTCTGATTGTGTTGAATTCATTCAGTTCTGAAGTTGACTTGGACTTATTCCTAAGGATATAAAAAACATTCTTTACTCTGTCTTAACTAGGAGACCTCATCATAGACAAAGATCTTATCATTGCAGACCACAGATCCACAGCCCCTTTTATTTCACCATCCCTGCTATCAACAACTTATGCTGTACTTAAAACGAGAGGCAAAAATACCCAAACAAAGACCAAAAGGATATTAAGGTGAAAAAAACCCAGTATTTAAATATCCACAGGCAATCACCAATTAAAAGTTCAAATTTTGCACTGAAAGTTCCCAGTGCTTCAGGTATAAGAGACTGGTCATTGTATTTGCTTCAACAAAAACATGTAAAAACCAAAGTTCTTCCCTGTGGAATCTTTGTGAAGACTACAGTCAGACAAAGAAGTGAGAACTTTCAAATCAAATTTATAAATTATCTGGCTTCGTGAGAAACTTAAATCATACTTCAGCACTGTTACTGTAAGACTTTAAGCAAAACACCTCCTCAAACACTGCATGATGCTAATTGTTCTCAGAAAATTTGTTGTTTACTGATTATATCCAGCAGCAGAGTTTTCTAATCAGTTTTAGCTAAGAAATGTCACTCAATAAATGTCATACACAACACAAATGGCAAAATGTTGGTTTTCTAATTTTATGGTGCAGCGGCAACACCTCTGTGCTGTATTATTAGTCTCAAGTAATACAGCCAGTTTTTTAATTTAAAATAACTTACAAAGGAACGGAAATCCTTTACTGGGTCTAAACTTACAGCTGCTACATTAATGTGTTTACACATACAGCGTTGGGTGCATAACAGCATTTTGAGAGAGTTTGTCCTTTATCTATAGATAAATGATGCACAGACTACATCACATTTCTCACTCGCCAAAGTTCTTACTGTCTGTCCTACGCTGCAGACCTGTTTTTATTATCTGTTTGAGAAAATGCAACAATTTCACAGCTGTCCATAGTAAATAGGACCTCTAAAAAGTAGGAAAGCCTTGCCCAGGATGATTTTAGCACCTCAGTGTCCTCCTCACACATACAGCCAAGATGCAACTATTTAGTGCAGACACCTTCTGAAATTAGATTTAAATCTTCCATTAGCAACAGATGCATTAGTTGTACCCTGTAAGTGCTGGTGTTCCTCCTTATAAAAACAAAAGTATGCCCACTTCAACTATAAAAACTGATCAAATATACAGTAGCCATCTTTCAGAACTGTTGTGAGATGAGATCTAAAATGCTTGATTTGTAGAGTAAGAGAGCGTAACTTAAAAGTAACTTGTGTAACTTCAAAAGTGGCACATCTACTATCTCCCTGACAAATACGCTGCAGCTGCCTCTTACTTCCCCTCCTGTTTACTCTCTCTCAAATTGCACAACCCTTATAGGGATGACTACACCTTAGTTTGTAAAGCACATTATGAAACAAGCACAGTAGTATCTGAAGTTGTTTTCCAGTCAGGTAAGACTAGTGCCACCCACGTATTTACTTCTTTACAGTTCTGTTTACCCCAGTGAAATCCCACTGACTAACTGCTGCTTGCAACACAGTGTATAATTTGCCAAAAGTTTGGCTGCTTGTTTTTTCAACATGAAAATATACCATAAAAATTGCAAAACACTGCAGCAATCCAAAGCATACTTTTAACTGCCATGTAAAAAGCTTATTAGAAGTTTAAAGGCTTTCTGACACAGAAAAGGTGATGTTACAGTCTATGCTGAGATTCAGCATTATGCATACCTGTCAGCAAATGACTGGCCAGGTTGCTCCTCGATGGTTTTAGAAACTTCATAACGCTCATAATGCCTATTGGAAAAAGAAAAAGATAGATTATATTTATATGCAGAAAAAGACATACACAGATATAAATTGCTCCTACTGAAAAATACTCAAATAGATCCTTAAAGGGAAAGAAATCTAGAGAAAAAACTCCAAATGGTTAAAAGTTCCAAGGACGATTAATTTTATCAGTCAGAAACACAACCAATAAAAAGAATGCAGAAAAAGAAAAGTTATCAGAAAAAGTGCCTGAAACTACATTTTTGTGAAGTGACAAGGAATCTCACTACAAGCATGTCAAAATGGTTACTGCTGAAGATGTTTCAACATATGTATTCATTTAATTTCTTATTACCTGTCAATGAGAGGATAGCCAGCTCGATCCTCTATTGTTTTGGATACCTCATAGTGCTCATAATGTCTAGAAGTATAAATAAAGATAAATGAAAATAAATATTAAACAAAAAAAAAATTCTAGAAATTGCTCAAACAGTAAGTATACATAGAGAAGACCACAAAAGTTCAGTTAACACAAAAATATATCAGAAGAACCTACCCAAAGATTTTAAAACACTGTAAAAATTACAAGGATCATTATACAACAGTGATTATCTCATCTTCCAAAGCCAGGAAGTAAGTTTTGTCCCACCACAGCAGTTCTCTAAAAATTACATTTATATTCTAGAAAATTGTATAGGTGCAGTTTGTAAACTCACAAAGTTCCACAGACAGTGCCCTTCAGCTGCCTGACCCAACCTCAGTGCTCTGTGCAGCAAGTATTTCACCTTTGCAGATTTCAAGTCCTATCTTTGGATACCATCTTAAAGGAAATATTTAACTCCAGACATTTTAAAGTCCAGTTTCACTGCACTTGCTCCTTCACTATTAAGCAAAGCCACCCAAGTTTAGCAAAACACATCCTTTGGCAGCAACCTCATAAGCAATGAAACTCCCGCAGACTAAAGCATGCATCAAGGATTTAGACATGCAGATATTGCAGAAGCTTAATAAGTTACTGCACAAAGTCCTATTAACTTGCAACTGGGGCAAGCTAAAACTGTGGAGATACCCTGGCTCGGCTGCCAAGAAGAACCTGTTTGGCCATTGTAACCACTGTGTCTCTGCTTTGTTCAGCAGGCATATCAAGCAGTAGTGATTTAGAATACGCCAAAGTAACTTCGGGTCTTACAGTCTCCTCTGCAAATATATGCCATCTTTCAAATCATATTATCTTCTCCTAAGACTTAACTCGATACTATGTGTTATCTCCAATCATCTCTTATTACTTACATAAGAACAGGAAAAAAAAACCTCAAGAGAAACCACCAATTTAGTCATACACAAGGCAGTAAGCTAAAGGCACACAACATTAGGTAAAGTTACTAGTTTGATCTGTTTCAGACAGATTAATTTTCTGTGATAGTAGCCTGAAAACTTCCGTGCAAGAACACAAACTTGCAAACTAATAGTTGGGGATTTTTTTGTCTCTTTGGGTTTCTTTAAACCCATCTATGGAATAAGGTAGTGAGAGAACAAATGCATCTGCAGTGGATATTTCTAACTGGCTATAATATTCAAGCTAGTATCTGTTCACTCATGTAGCATGATATCCCTCATGGACAAATTAAGCCAGTAGTTAAATTGCAATTAAACTTCATTGTTACACTGTTGAATTAAAATGAGAGAGAAATCTGGAAAATCAGTCATGCATTTTTGGAAAAGTGTTGACTTGGTATTTGTTCTGAAAGCCCTCTATGTTAAGTCACTGGCTCTCAGTTTACAGGCTTGTGCACGGTTCTTACAAAATCTTCACACTAAGTCCTTCATGTCATCTTTGATTTGGCTGTAATTACTGTATTCATTGGGGAAAAAAAAAGAAAAAGAGCAGAAGTGGGTTAATATAGCACTTGATTCATGGGGAAAGACTTTGTGCTATGCCTGATTCTTGAGTCTTTCTGTCTTATGGTATTCTTGCACTGACTGATTACAGTATGAATCTTACATGAATATTCTTATATATTCAGGACAGACACATTCCCATTAGAAATATATCTGAATTCACAGAAGGAAGAGAGTAAATCCTCTCATAAACACAGACCTTTGGTACTGAGGCATCTCCACTGACATTTCCCTCTGTTTTTCAGCCTGACGCCTCTGCTCCTCCATCTCTGCCCGACGCCTCTGCTCCTCCATCTCTGCCCGACGCCTCTGCTCCTCAGCATATTGCTGCTCCCTATCTTTACGTTGTCTATCAAGTTCCAACTCTTGCAGTTCCCTTTCTTGCTCAAAACGCAGGGCTGCTTCTTCCTGGATCCTCCGTTCATCCTGGAGCTTCCTCCTCCCTTCTTCCTCATGCAGCAGGCTTGCCGCCAGCTCACTTCCTCTATCTCCTTCTGGCTCCTCAGAAATATTTGCTTCAGGGCTTGCTCTCCAGCTGGACACAGATGGAGCATGAGAAGTGACGGATGTTGCATTTAAGGTTAGAACAGTCTGCTCCTGTAACAAAGAAAAGAATCATGTTTTTAGAGAAGGGAGCTGTATTTTAAATAGGTTGCTCACTCAGGAAAGTTCATCTATTCTATAAGAGAAGATTGTATTAAAAGCATGCCCAACACTTTCAGTGTGAGATGCACGGTCTACTTTGGTTTCATTTTTTAAGTGCCTGCTAATACATTCTCCTAACTCAAGAGCTTCATTCCACACAGCAGCCTTAGCAAATGCCACAGGCAGCACGGCCACAACTATGTCAAACATTCTGCATTCTAAAGTATCACTTACATGTCAAGCCATCCCTTCCCCACTTAAATATCCATGGAAAACAAACCCTTCCATTATACACAGTGTTTCTCCCTACTGTTTTGACTTTGAAACCTGAGGCCTACTTCAGAGTGTATACACAAAGATATAGACTGCAAGTGTGTATCAGACCAATACATTTTACATTATCCTCATGTGGAGGAACCTCCCACTCTCCTCCATTCTCCTACTATTTCGAAGTCACGCCTCAGATCTACCACTCTATGACTCTTCTCTCAAAAATGAGAGAAGGTTTTCAGTGGTCAAAAAATGCCTTAGCTGCAGAGAACAAATAATGTTTATGGGTCCATCAAAACCTCTAACAGTAGGAAAAAATACGAAATTTATGAAAAAACATGAAATTTACATTCTTGTACAACAAAGTCCTTTAACAGCTCAAAAAGCTTTCTTAATAAAGTCCTATGCCTTAAACTGCAGTCTAGTTATTTGTAACTATATAAACACAACAGATCTAGCTTGGATTTCTGAAGAAGCACTCGCACAGTGATAGAGGTACCTCAGACAGTTCCCATATTAAGGGAGAAACTTGTTCATCTTCCTATAAACAGCCACAAGAGTCAGAATCTACAGAAACTCTATGCATTCAATGTTTTAAAACATATGATTGAAAATCTAAAGTTGATTTGATATCTAAATTTATCAGAAATAGGACAAATGGGGTGTCAGTAACAAGCCAGGCACTTAGAAACATGCTTCATAATATTGTGAAGCAGAATTCCAACAAGTAGCATTAGGAGGTAAATAAACAGGAAAGGTGACAGTTTCTGGTCACAATAATTAATCCATACCGTAAGTTTTTGCCAACATATGTCTGGTGTTAGTTATGTAACCATCCCATAAAGAAACGACTCAAATTCAACATATCTCAAAACATCCCATTTACCCTTTCCATCCTATTTTTGCAACTTCTCTCTACTAAGTCATGGACAACAGTTTATTTTCCAAAACCAGAAGATAAATGACACAGAGAAATTATTTATCTGCTTGCATGCATCTTGATCTTATATAAGGGGGGAAAGCTCTCATGAAACTAGTCAGTGAAGCCTTATTCACAGCCTACCTCATCAAAGTACTTAGAGGTCTCTTTTTCTGCTTCTTGCTTAGCTCGTAGCCATTCTTCCCTCAGTTTTTCTTGCTCCCGTTGGTATTTCTCCTGTTAGGTGAGATTGAAGTTAAAAATGCATAACTGGTATTTAATGGTTTTTTAGCAGAGCAGTGTGATAAAAACATCCATGAGTTCCACTAGAATACTAGACCTGTCACAAATGAAATCCTGGCTCAAATACAATTCAATGGAGTTCTGTAATTGATTTTGGAGAATCTAGGTTTATAACATGCTAAGTCTCACAACAGCTGACCTCTATCTCCATGTCCTCTGATTTAGTTACCATTTGAGCAAAAAATAAGCTAAGTTATTTCTGGAAAGATGGAGTGATTATATTTAACTTGGAAGTAAACACATTAATATGGTAAATATAAAATGATCACTAAGTGAAATATGAGGCAGTGATTTGGTTTGAGCAAGAACTCTCAGTCTTTTGAAATGCTACCTACAAAAACAAGTTTCTGGACCTCCAGATTTGTCTTATGACTAGATTTGGTATGAAATCAATGTACTGTCTTAAAGCATTACTCAATGCACACAATAAAAGTTTTAGTGGTTTTGCCAGTCAATACTTATATCTTGGGAAAAGCAAAATATTTAATGATGTCCAAAGTATTCTTTCTAAGATGCTGGAAATAAGAAAAAAAAGTCTTAGCTTCTTTTCTTTGTATTTGAAAATTCATTAATAGGATCATAGGGAAGAGAAAGATCATTATTAGTCTGGCCAAATTTATTACTTCAGGACTGAAAAAGGAGAAGGAAAGAAAAGTGATGGCAGATGGCTGAGTCTGCTCTCAACAACAAAACCCAAGCTAGAGAAAATTTTCTTAAGTGGAAAAAAATAAAACTAGCATTAAGAAGTCAGAACTACTGCCCCTGAGGTCTTTACTTATCCTTAAATTCTGTTGCCAGTAAGAACCTATCTGTGATTCTGTGACTTGTGAAGATTAAGCACTTTTGGCTGCAGTGAATACACATTCTGGGTTTGATTTTATGAAGCTCACTAATACATTTTCCTCTTTTTTCTGAGTAATTGCTGGAGTGCATAACTGTGCACCTCAGAAAACATATCTGAGAATATCCTCAAGCCATCAGTTAAGAAGAATTATAGAGGTAAAATGCTACTTCTCTTTCCTAACAGTTGCTGCACACAAGGGATTCACAGCCCATGATTATGAAGATTAATTATACCTGCAGTAAACGGTCCTGCTCTTTTTGCCATTTTTCCTGTCGTTTTCGCTCTTCTTCTTGATCCCAAACCCGACGACTAGGAGCACTAATAGATGGGACTGGGAGCTAACATAGCACAGAAATCAAATCAACACTCTGCATTTTAAAATATATTTTAAAAAGTGAGAAATAAAAGCCATTATAAACACTAGAACTTAGAGTGACAGGGACCTAAAGTAGCCTTTTCTTCAAACAGAGAGAAAGCAACCATTCCATTACAAATTTGAAAATCTTAGTACTCTCAGATTTGAGCAAAATTTTGAAGTACAAAAGGCAATAGAAATCAGAGTCTTCTTGAAAACACTAAAGATTATACAACTATTTAGTAGTTTGTAAATAGTACTTACATCAGGCATTGCAGGCTCTGGGCCTCCTGTGAGATTTGGAAGGCAAAAAAGAGAAATCATTAGACCCATACATACTAACTACTGCAAGACTTGTGTAACTTTGGCAAGTAAGAGCTTTAGACTAATTTTTCATTCCGTAGTAAGATATGCTTGCATTTGCCCTACTGAACTTACTTGAGGGCAGAATTTATTAGGTGTGTTCAACTAATGTGCACAATTGTCTAAAAGCTTGACATGCTTACAAGTGCCATCAGCAATTGCTTGAATTAGCAGTACGTCTCCCACTGTGGCAATACAGAGGTTCTTTACTATACCTCTCCTATTATTATTGTGAAACTCAACAGTTTCACATGACCAATACCCCAAGGTAGAAAAGCTATTCACCTGCTGCCCTTGACATAAATTAAGACCAACAGATATCCACTGGTAACTTCTCTACCACAAAGCCATATACTTCCCCTTTCCAACTTCCCTCCTTTCCTACTCCCAAAACCACATTTGAACTCAGTAAACTCGTCACCATTCACCACAAACCTTACGCTGCTTGAGGCTATCACACTAGGCCTTATATTAAAAGTAAAGAGAATGTGGAGGAGCACAAATTTAAGTATAATCCTGTCTCAAGCATCATCATTATTTTTGTTTATTGACACTGAACTTGTTATCTAGCTCCTCAAATGGAAGTTTCAAAAAATGCCTAAAAGCAACAAGATCCAACAGTTTTCTAAAGTAGGACCACATGAAGTGGAATAAAGGTCAAACCTGGGATACAAAAGACACCTAATGAGTCACAGGCTATATATGCACAATTTTGTCTTCATTATCAGATCTCAACAGCCGCAGTGTCAATAGGACAAAACAGCTTGATCTATCGCAATTGCTTCAGGAGATGCCAAAGGGAGGCATGGACAGCACTTATCTTTGCTCCCTCTTCTCTCATCCTTGTAAGCTTATGCTGAACTGCACAGATTTACAAAGAAGAATCTTTCATATAATTGAAAAGCCAAAGTCTCAAACGTTTAAAATTACTGTAACTGTACTGAACATACACTCTAGAAATACAACCTTGTCCTCCCCCTCAAGCACAAGTGAAATACTTAAAATATTGCTATAAAATTAATTAAAATAAACGCCAAAGTTCTAGCCAGCCATAAAATAAAAACCAACCAAACTACCCACCCCAGCACAAACAAAACAACCAACCAAAATACCGCAGATGTGACACAGCAGAAGTATTTAAAAGCAAACAGAACCACAAACACAGCTACATGATGTGGCACTTCACATATCACTTTTGGCAAAAAACCAGAAGTCATCACCACTGAAGGCAAAATCCTGGTCCCATTCAAATCAATAGCAAAATTCAACTGAATTTCCAATGGGCCAGAATTTCCCTCTTTCAGGCTACAGTAAAACAGCAAGGCATACATAGCCCAAAGATAGCATAAGACACAACATTAGTGAAAGTACGTGAGCTGTGACATGCAAAACACTGAAAAGCAACCTACAAAACCAAAATTGAGACCCTCATATTCTGCCTTTAAAAGCTAGAATATTAAATTCAAAATTTGTATCAGTCTTCTTGGGATCTTGCAACATCACCATATAGTGGAAAGCTAGAAGAGAGTTTTTCCACAGATTTATATGAAAGCACAGAGCTGCAACTCAAGATAAAATCAAATCCAGAGTTTCTTAATTTATCAAAGGCTCTGAGATCTTCACTAAAACTCTGCTGGAATAGTCATCGTTATTCTTGTTTTGTAGGTAGTAGCAAAACTGAAAAGAGTGCCATCCTTCTTACTTCTACCCAGTGACAGAAAAAGTATGAACAACATAGAAGAGATTTAAACAGCTATAGATGTAAAAGAACACACAAAGACCCATTACCACAAAGGTAGACCCATGAATTGTAAGAATAACCTGACGACCCTGGGAAAAGAAGGGAAATTATTATGCTGCTTCATTATAGCTGCAACAAACAACGTTGAAGAGGTAGAGTACCCAGCACCAGACTTGTTAGGAAGAGTGTGCAGCAGGAACAATTTCATGGAAGTACATGAAATGTTAGCTTTTTGATTTACCTTGTTCAAAAAATTGTGACCGCCTTTTTAAGTTTTTCAAAGAAATAGGTTCAGATGCTATTTGAGAAATACAAAGAATACAAACAAGTCAATGAGGTGCCTTTAAAAAAAATTATTATAGCCACTGGATAAGAACCTTGTTAGTCCTCTGAACTACAGCAATGTCTCTTCAGAAAAACAAAAAGCCTCTGAAACACCAAGTAAAACTTGCATAGGTTACATCATATACTGATCAGTATTTCCTTTTATCACTAACAATGTCCAACGATAACAACAGTGTCAAACTTGAACTCAGATTCCCCCTGTCTAATGTAAGCTTCCTTGACTGGAATTCCACATCGAAATGAGGAGCCCAATTACCATTTCAGGTCATCAGAAAGGCATCTCCAGAGGTAAGTGATATCTTGCAAGAATTCTTTTACAAATTGCCATGTATATCCAAGTTAAGATGAAACACAAAGTTCCTATTCAAGGATTATTATTTCATCAGGAAGCATATGTACCTGGTTTCTCTCAAGTAAGGCTATAACTGCTCACAGCATCATAAGCAATTATTATTCATACAGGAATAATCAGTATCATTCTCCAGCAATAAAAATAAAATAATAACAGTGAAACAACTACTACCCCCAACATCTCAACTGAAATAGAGGGGAGTAAATACCAAAAGTTGAATACTCCTTACACTCTTCCTGGGCACTGACATAAGTTAATACTGACTCAGTCTCCATACAATGCAGAGCCAATTTCAATAAATTGTATGCTGCCTTCTCTTTTACCTCTACCACACAGTAAAGTTACGATCACTAATGAAGAGACAGGAGGGTTTGCCACAGCTTCATTGTCAGTTCTCAAACTGCCTAGCACATCATGGAAGCAAACTACATCCAGTTCAGATGCAACAGGATCTCTGTGATACCTGTCTAGCTTTCAGTTCATTAAGGTCTCACTTCACACACTGTATAAAGCCTTCAATTTTTACAGGTTTAGCGTCTGTGCTTGTTGCAAACCACACAATTAGCAGATGAAAAGCAACAGTGGTTTACCTCTTTGTTCATTAGAGCCAACATCTCCTTGCATTCCATTTATCATTTTTGTTTCTCTATCCTGAAAAAAGTAAAACAATAAAAAAAAGTTTTAGGCTCACTAGATTTGTGGAATTGTATCCAGTTACACATCTTCACTGATAGGAACTATATACATATCACAAAATATTTTCCACAGAATCACAAGACAATCTAAAACTTCCTGAACGTATTTTATAAAAAAGCAACTGCAGGCAATTGAGGGAATCAATATCCAGATATGAATTGCTGTTGAAACAGAAAAAACATGAGTTTGCAAGAAAATGCCAGAAGCTAAGATCTTCCTAGTTCAGGTCCTTGGGAGGTAGGATGTTATTTACAAGTAATTTGAAAGCTTGTATACACTTGTTCTTTGGCTTGCAGCTTCCATTTATACCAATAATGCAGATCAAAGTCTTCTTGAAAAAACACTCTATACGTTTTAGTTTAAACACAGTCTGCACATATTTTAATATTTATCATTTACCAGTGTCTACTCATGAATAGACTGTAGCAAGTCTTTAAAACATCTTATTTACCTTAATACATACATAGCCACATCTCCAAATTTGCAGTATCCCGTATTTTTATTTGTATTGCTTAAGGAACATAAGATTTACATGTTTTTTCTCCATCCTCCCACTATCAAGACATTACTTTTTTTATTCCTCCCCCTAAATCCCACAACTCTTCAAAAACATACTCACAGAACTTTGAAGGCTGCTGGAGAAATCTCTTTTTGTTGATATGGTGGAAACATTTGAAACGTGTTCTCCAGAAGTTGCATCAATCCATTTATTTTCAGATGTACCTATAATGTTGGTAGCCATACTGGTGAGATTGAGGATTTTATGCCTTACATGTGGCAGGGAAGGCTGGTCTTTGCCCCAATCTTTTTGGTATATGGAGGTTCAAGAAATTAATACAGACAGTAACGTCAAAGAACAGAACAAGAGGTAGTGAAAACACATTAAAATAACACAAAAACACACTTAAGAGGGAGACATACAAATCAGGTGGAATTTGTGAAGACAGGAATAAGGGCATTTATGAACAGACCGCCTTCCCGAAAAATGCAAGTGTTAGTCATAAGCCAGGTAAAAGTTTGCCAGATGTTTTGCTAATATGTGCTGCAGCAGCTCAACATTAAAGAACAGTTAGTATTCATTGGAAACTATTTCATTAGCATTAGCAAGGATTGAGAAAATTCTTCCAGCTTCACTCCCAAGGTACAATGAGATTCGTACACTATCCAGGTTCTTATCCAGGGATTCATACACTATCCATATTCATGTTCATCAGGAAGCACAGAAGAGGGAAAAAAAAAGGCACTCACAGGTTCACAGGTTATTCTGAGTTGGAGAGGACCCACAGGATCATCTAGTCCAACTCCCAAGCAAACGCCCACCCAGGGATCAGGCCCACAAGTGTGGAACCACGGGCGCCATGCTCCATCCATCCAAGCCTCCCACCAACTAGACCATGTCACTGAGCCCCTCATGGAGTCTTCTCTTAAACACCTCCAGGGATGGTGACTCCACCATCTCCCTGGACAGACCATTCCAATGAGGGATCACTCTCGCTGTGAAAAACCTCTTCCTAGCATCCAGTCTAAACCTCCCCTGGAGCAGTTTAAGGCTATGTCCTCTTGTTCTGGTGTCGTCAGCCTGAGAGAAGAGATTTACACCCAGCCGACTGCAAACTCCCCTCAGGTAGTGGTAAACAGCAATCAGGTCACCTCTGAGCCTCCTCTTCTCCAGGCTGAACAAACCCAGTTCCCGTAGCCGCTCCCCATAGGGCTTGTTCTCCAGCCCTTTCACCATCCTTGTCGCTCTTTTCAGGACCCTCTCAAGCAGTTCAACATCCTTCTTAAACTGGGAAGCCCAGAACTGGACACAGTACTCGAGACCAGTCTATACTAAACTAGCAAAACTGATGAGGCAAAGACAATGATGCTCTTCTCTCGGACACCATAACTTCTCCCCTCCCACTACTGAGAATTTTATTCAATAAGTTCTTTGCCACTAACCTCACTCTACAGTTGTACTAGGGCCAGTAAAGTGATTAGTTTCTTGTCTCTTCCTCACCCAACTTTTTTTTCCCCACTTGCTGGTAATATATTTAACCTAGCTTCCCGTTAAAAGAAATGTTTTGTATTTATATTGTGAAATAAGTCATTAGTCACACTCTGCAAAAATTCTTCTGTAACTTTGAAAGGGTATCCTGATTCACAGTATCACAGTTTCACAGGCTGGAAAGGACCTTGAAGATCATCTAGTCCAACCTATAATCCAACTAACCTATCATCTACATCTAGATCATACCATTCAAACCATGGCAAGTCTAGAGATGCTACAAGGCTGTCAGCCAGGATGGAAAAGCTATTCAGAATGGGTAGTACTATTTTTGAAAGAAGAGATTACAGCAGTTCAGTATTTGGGTAAATGGCCAAAACCATAGCACAGAGGTGCCACCAACAAGCTTGAAATGCTTTGTGAAGAAAGGACATATGATCCTCCTTCCCTGAAGAAAGGAGCTGGTGAATGAGAGAAACAGGCTTTAAAAATTATTATGATCTAGAGAACAGGTCCTCTTCATTTTTTTGGTATAGCAGAAAACAAAATGTTATACTCCCTTTCACTGTGGTTGCACACTATTTTACCTGTGCATCCTTTCTGAAACAGGCCAGAGAACAAGACAGTGGTCAGTAGCACAGCACTTTGCAGATTTTGTTGTCAAGACATGTCTAATGCACAAGTGGTTAAAAAAAGCCAAGGTGTGTTAAAATGTAACAGACACACTGGCAGACTACTTAGCTTAGATACGTATTACTTCTGTAAGGGTAATAAGGACTCTCAGCTGTCAGGTACAGCAGAGACAAAGCTTATTTGCCTTACAGAGCATACTGTATCTGCACGATAAAACAACTCACCATTCTTTCCATATCGTCTGACATCCATGACCAGGTTTCCAGTTTCTAGTCCTCTGCTGATGGCTTCTTCCCACTGACTGCAGTCCATATGTGAAACCTTTGTGCCATTCACAGCAATGACCTCATCACCTACATGCAGTTGACTAAGTGCTGCAGGGCTACCTGCACAAAACAGAAGAAAAATAAAATTATGTTTTCATTCATAATTATTTTTTAATCACAATTGTGACTGGATGGCATGAGGTGGGGAATAATTCAAAGAAATGCTGAATTGTGGATAATGAGGAAGTCTTCAAAAAATCCACTACCTTGTAATATAAGATCAGTAAACTAGGTATCAAGATAGCTTTTCAATTTAGACCTTAAGAAAATTACAAAGAGCATCAACCTTGTGAACTTGTAAGTCTTCACATTCTGTCTAGCCCTTTTAATAAGCAATCTCTGGGCTCAGTTTTGCCTCCACTAACTCACTGTTATCATCTGGGATAGTGAGAGAGCGGCAATATCACAGTGTTTGTATCCAAGGATTCACTGAAATTCACCCAATGTTTGGGTAATCCTCTTATTTGCCCAAAACGAGCCTGCACACTTGGGTAACTCCAGTAGAAGATGGCTTTCTCATATTCTTATTTACATTTTCTGGGCTCTACTGACAAGTGCATGCTGCTTTATTGCTTTGCTAAAATAGTTTGCTAGCTCTGAACTGACCTGTAATTGGACTCAAGACATTACTGAGTGTTGTCCCATTGGACTTTTTTGGATTCTGTTTATTTTGCATATTAAGAGCAAATCTTATGGCAGCTTGGACTTTGAATCTACTGATATTTTGCCAGACAGGCCGCACTTCATACTTTTTTCATCTACTACATGTTGGCAGGCAATGTCACTAGACTAGGGACAGAGAACATAGAGAAGCAGTTCATAAACTTTTTCTCTATTTAATTCAGAAAATGGGTGAGCTGAGGAACACTCTCCAAGTATGTTTTTATGAATTACATATAAATGGCTTTTCCATGAACAATTATTCCCTTAGCAGAATAGAAGACAGAAAACTCAAGTAAAAATGCAGTCAAGCACTACACAATAAATTCTCATGTTATTAAAACAAATTTGAATAACACAATGGAAGCATTCCCCAAAGTAAGTCATGAAATCCATGCACCTTATTTAGAATATACCAAGAATAATTCTCCATTACATTATTTGAAACATATGTGGATATATATGACAGAAGACTTTAGACAGCATATGTTTCATACTGACTGTCTTCTGACTCATTAGTGAAATACTGCTGTAAGTCTGGATCATCCACTAAGAATTAATTTAGCTTTTAATGTTCCTGGCACATGAGAAAGTTAAGAACTGAAAAAAAGCTATGCTTCCTAATACATACTACACCAAACACTGTTCATCATAGTTCACTAAAAAGCAACACTAGCTACTATAATAGAAAGGCACAGCTCCATATTTTACTTTAAAATAAAAACTTCATTTGCAGCTATCAGTAAAATTTTCAAAACACACCAATTGCTTTTAATCAATACTATAGAAGAAAAGGTAGGATTTTCACTTGGAGGAAGAAATCATGGGCAGTAGTTAAACTGGAAAAAATGTGCATCTCCTTAAGAGCCAGGAAGGTGTTAAGGAATTACGGATTTTCAAATCTATCAATGGAAGGTACTATTAAGAATACCATTGAAAATACTAACACTGAAATTCCTATTTTCAACATTATCCTGTAACAGTTAGAATTGTGTCTGATATTTAATACGTATCATATAGTTTGATCACATCTAGACTAACCCTCATGCTCATGGTACAGGAAATGCCTCAGGCTCAAGGAGAGTCACCAGAACTGGTAATTTCTCTGTTTTGTGTTTTGACAGAACAAGTCCTAGGAGCCAAAAAAGGTCATGTTCATTTTACTCAAATAATTTGTCAGGGATGAGGTCCAGTTTAGAGGGGTCAACAATGTACCTCCATCAGTTTTATGAAAGGAAAGGAATTTAAGACTGCATGGCTCTTCGCATACTGGTACTACGAAGACATATCAAGAGCACACTCCAACCATATAGACTTCAATATAACACATTAGTCTCTAGATGGCACATATAGACCTAACATAGCCAGAACAAATGTACAGTGATCAAT
Organism: Pitta sordida; assembly: GCA_013390025.1. Lineage (NCBI taxonomy): Eukaryota > Metazoa > Chordata > Aves > Passeriformes > Pittidae > Pitta > Pitta sordida. The sequence goes on along the minus strand of WEKX01026677.1, from coordinate 151,679 downwards.
TTTTGGCAGGTAACTTTGCCAGCTCTCTTCCTCCACACTCTGGAGGGCAAACCTGGGTGCCTATATTGGGCTGTGCTCTGATTCACCTCCAGGGAAGCCTGCAGATATTAGCTAGAAATTCTGGTGCCAAGAGTTGTATGTTGTCTTTCTCTGTCCAATTCCTCCAAAACTATAGCAATTAACAGTAATTTCTTTATACTGCTATAAAGGATTTAGTTTCCATGATATAAAACATGTACTGGTGGTTTTTTAAGTTTCCCTGAAGGTAAAGGACTTTTTTTTCTTACCAGTCCCCAGCAAAACCAAAACCAATCAAATACTCATTTTCCATATGTACTTGTGTCCTATAACCTATCCCCATAGCTTGTTATTACAAGAGATAAATACTATCCGAGTAATACAAAGAAAATAAAACTTGAAAGAAATGGGTCAAGTTTACTTTGTCCTATGTGACTGCAAGTATTTGATCACAGATGTGTATGCCTACATCAACACAATCTCAGAAAATTATTGCAAAGGAAAAGTGCAAAGGAAAGGACTGAAACAATAAAGGTAATATGGCACTGGGGAAGTTGGTAGAACAATGTCTAGATTCTTCACTTCGGCCATAACAACCCCATGCACCGCTATCGGCTGGGGGAGGAGTGGCTCGAGACTAGTGAAGTGGAGAGAGACTTAGGTGTACTGATCGATAGGAAACTCAATATGAGCCAGCAGTGCGCCCAGGTGGCTAAGAAGGCCAATGGCAACCTGGCCTTCATCAGGAACAGTGTGGTCAGTCGGTCCAGGGAGGTTGTCCTTCCCCTGTACACAGCGCTGGTCAGACCTCATCTTGAGTACTGTGTGCAGTTCTGGGCTCCCCAGTTTAAGAGGGATGTTGAGCTGCTTGAGAGGGTCCAGAGAAGGGCAACGAGGATGGTGAAGGGACTGGAGGGCAGGCCCTATGAGGAGCGACTACAGGAACTGGGACTGTTCAGTCTGGAAAAGAGGAGGCTCAGAGGTGACCTCATTGCTGTTTACAACTACCTGCGGGGAGGTTGCAGCCAGATGGGTGTAGACCTCTTCTTCCAGGCTGACGACACCAGAACGAGAGGGCACGGCCTCAAGCTACGCCAGGGGAGGTTCAATCTTAACGTTAGGAAGCGGTTTTTCACAGAGAGAGTAATTGCATATTGGAATGGGCTGCCCAGGGAGGTGGTGGAGTCGCCATCCCTGGAGGTGTTTAAGAGAAGACTGGACGAGGAGCTTAGTGACATGGTCTAGCTGGGGGGTGTAGGGCTGGATGACCCTGGGCCCCTTCCGGCTCGGAGTGGCCTGCTAGACTGTGAGGGATCTAGGTTGGTGTTACGCTCTGGGATGTGCTCTCGGTCTCTGTACGGGTGTTAGGTGGTGAGTTGGACTAGATGATCCTTGTGGGTCCCTTCCAACTCATAATATTCTGTGATTCTGTGATTAAGGACTTTAAGGTTATTTACAAGCTCAACTCTTATTTAAGTTTTTAAGAACGGTTATAAGAAGTTAATGTTGCCCAGTTTCCTAACTTTTCTTTTTCTTTTTTTTTTTTTTTTGGAATAGCATAATAGAATACAGAGTAATTTATAAGTACTAGAAAGATAAATGTAGGCAATCATCTCAAGAAAGTTATACAGCTAGTTAGGATGACAAGACAAGCAGAGCAGGTATTCCTGGAAGCTCTTTGTGGGATCATGAAAGAGAAAAAGGTAAGTAGGAATGGTTGGTTTGGATTTGCCAAGCCTAAACCACACTTGACCAACCTGGTTATCTTCAATGATGAATCGACTAGATCTGTGGATGAGGGGAGAGTGATGGATACCATCCACCTTGTCTTTAGTAAGTCTACTGACATGATCTTCCACAATATCCTGGTATCAACACCAGAGTGGTATTGTCTACAGGGCAGAATGACCAGATGGGTGAAAACTAGCTGGGGTGACTGGCTCTGTGGGTAGCAGTTAATGGCTTATTCTCAGTCTGGAGGCTGGTTACAAGTGGAGCTCACCAGGAATGTATCCTAGGACCTACCCTCTCTAATGTGTTCACCAATAATCAGGAGAAGGAGGTGAAACACCCTCATCAGTTTGTAAACCTTGTCAAGTGGGAGAAGGTGACTGATACACTGGGGGGCAAAGCTGCCATTCAGAGCAGGAACCTGACATTCAACAAGGCCAAACGCAAGGTCCTGCTCTTGGGATGGACTAACCCCAGCAATGGCACAGGCTGGGCACTGACGGACTGAAGAGCAAGGCTGGGGACTATATGTATATGGCAGTGGTGGGGCTATATGAACACTAGCATAATGAACAGATCAAGAGAAGTGACTACTCTATTCACTCCAGACTTGTTATCCCACATTGGCAATCCTGTGTCCAGTTTTGGTGTTCCACTGTAAGAGAGACTCCAATTAAGTGGGGCAAGTTAAATGGTAAGCCACTGGGATGGGCACAGCTGGAGCATTTGACCGGGCCCCCTCCGGCTCAGAGTGGCCTGCTAGACAGCCTGGAATCTAGGTTGTTATTATACTCTGGGACNCCACTGGGATGGGCACAGCTGGAGCATTTGACCTGTGAGGAGTGGCTGAGAGGTATGGGCTTGTTCAGCCTGGAGAGGCTGAACAGCGGCCTAACAGCAGCCACCCCAATATCTACCAAGAAAAGTCACTAAGAAGGGAAAGCCTGCTCTTTATTGAAATTTATGGCAGGAGAGCACAGCACAGTGGTCATAAACAGGGAGAAAGATTGGTCTGACTGGATATGTGGGGAAAATTTTTCTGNAGATTAAACCTCCCCTGGCGTAGCTTAAGGCTGTGCCCTCTCGTTCTGGTGTCGTCAGCCTGGAAGAAGATTTTTCTGAATGGGTAATTATAAAATGCCCAGAGAGGCTGCAAAGTTTCCATTCTTGGAGCATCTCAAACTCACTTGGGTAAAAGCCTTAGGCAACTTAGTCTGAAATCAAGCCTGATGTTTTTTTAAGCCGAGTTTTGTTCTAGGTGATCTTTCAGTGTTCCTTCCAACCTGAATTATACTATGACTTATCCTTGAAGTAGGAAATGCAACGGTCCCAAGTGCCTAGCTGAAAGCATATCTTAGTCTTTCAATGGGCAATCCATCTCTTTCATCCTTCATTCATTTAAAGGGAGCTGCAGGAACTGAATAAGGATACAACATGAGCCAATTTTTGAAAAAAAGTATGTTGAGCACAAGCTATAAACAAGACCACCAACACATTGTCCCATCCTCCAGTTCAATCTATACTTCATGCCCTTTGTTACAAGAATTGCAATAAAGCATAACCAAGACAACACCCGCTCCTTGGGTTCAGAACCTATGTGGACCTTTGTGGATGACCAGCAAGAACATTCATTGCCTTCAGATTTGTCCTTTACAGCTGGCAGGGCAAATGAACAGTCCTCTGCCTCCAAGGAAGAAAATTAAATCAGGAAAGCCAATGGTAAGTTAGGAAAAAACAAGGAAAGCAAATGGGAAGTTATTCTTTGTGAAAAGAGAATATTAACAGTTATACAACCACACAACAGGTCAGGTTAAAATGAACCATACTGGATCATCTCACCCATCCTCTCTGCTCAAGCAGAGTTATCCTAGAGTATAAAGCTAATTATGAAAAGCACAGATACAGTGATGAAAGGCCTCCTCCTGAATTTGAAAAAAAAAAACGTAAGGATCAGGATGATCTTGTCTTAGAAGGAAAAATGGCAGAATTCAATATTCCTCAACTATTACTAGCAATGGGAAATACAGTCATGTCTCCTATATCGCGCACCCGCGGTCTTAATTCGGACCCGCGTAGCCTGACTTTTGTGTTGAATGGCGGCTGCGCCACTGCTGCCGCTGCTCGTGCTGCCCCCGTGGCCGCCGCGGCCGCCACCGCCCATGCTGCCACCCAAACCCCCACCACCGCCTGGGATGCCGCCCCAGCCACCACCACAGCCGCCACCGCTGCCGCCACGGCACGTCGCGCATGTGCAGTTGTGAAACAGGTCTTCTACATTGCTAAAAAAATCATGCCGCTAAGATCTGAAGCCGAAATATGGGGGGCGCGAAGTGCAAGAGTTTTGTGAACTGTACCACTGTTCACAAAACAAGCATTACATCTGATTTGCTTGGGGCTTTGTTGTGTTCTGCTTCCTTTTTTTTAATTAAGAAAATTGAGCTTGTTCTCTGCAGAAGACTACCATACCTTAAACTTTATATATGTTTCATCTCAAGACTACTTTTCCTCAGTATTAAAACAACTGAAAAAAAACTGCACTGGAAATCAATTTAGAAGTTGCAACTGCTTAAAGCTATTAACAGTCTCCAAAATTCAACGTGACTAAGAAAGGAAAAACTGAAACAAGAATATTAACTCCATACTAATTTTCCTCTGCATGTGTTTACAAATCACATGAAGTGAAATCATTCAAACTTAGCTGAAACGAACAATCTGGATATTAGGAGTGTATATTTTCCCCCTTACTGCTGTTCTGTAAGGGGCTTGGTGAACAAATAATGATGTTTATGCCTTTTCATTGGTTATAGAAGTGTCCTTGATTAGAAAAATACATTTTTGATATTTCTGAATTCAACCTGTTTCAAGAGATGAAGATTCAAAGAAATACATTAGCAAATGAATACTGATTTTTCAGTTCTGTATCTGATTTTTTTTAATGTTTGCAGCATTCTTAGCAGGAAATGCTTTAATTTAGAAGCCTTGACTAAACAGAAGAACAAAAATTTGTGCAGTTAATACACCTTTACCTTCTTCAACTGTCTGTACAAAGGCTCCTGAAGAACTCCAATTTGTCGTAAACCCAAAGCTGCGACTGTGGCCAGGTCTCTGGTTTATACTGATTCTCATTTCACTGTACTGCTCCTGAAAAATAAAACATGACACTACAGTATCTGGTATCACAGGAATCTAAATGAGGGAAAGGTTATCCTCTAAATAAGTGAAGCTGCTCACAATGAGCACTTTAATCATCTATTATTAGCATCACAGACATAGGAAACAGTATTGAAGTCAGTTAACTTACTCATTTGCTTTTAAGTCAAACAGACGTGCTTTCAGTTTACATTTATATTTTCCCTACACGTATATTCTGCTCAGCATTTTTATGCTTTTAAAGGTTTTGTGACACAATGCTACAAAACGTACGTACTTGGAGGAAAATAAATCCCTAAATGAGTCTTCATGGATAGTCTTGTGAAATTATGGAATGTACTGTCCTCTGAGAGCATCAGAGATGCGACAAAACAGTGATCAATCTTATTTTTTTTCTTGTACATCCTACAGTAGACATCGTACAGTTTTCTTTAGCCTCAATGCTGCAGCTAAGTTTACTTAATAATTCTTTTTATTTTTTTGTGAAATATTTACTACCAGCTTGCTATGGATTTCATAATGGACACCTCAGATAATAAAGCCAAGCCCCAAATTAGGTAAATTCAGATCTTCCATTCTAGTGGGCATTTGAGATGCTTTAAAATTCTGAATCACTAACTCACATTACCACTATAAAGAACAGAAATATTTGAAGAGGAAAACATTTTGGAACACTTGCTTTCAATCTCACACTATATAACGAGCATATATTAACATTTTTATGTGAATTCATTAAAAACAATTTAAAATACCCAAATGCATGCTATGAACTTCATTATCATGAAACTGACATTGTAATAAAAGGGGGAAAATAGACATTTTCTGTCAAAATACAGAAGAGATCTTGCATGCCTTTACACATGCATTAAATGTACACCTGCATTTTTGTTGCCTAGTGAACCAGCTTTCCTGCGGGGTGGGATTCATTTTCCCTAATTTAAAATATTTAAAAGTCTAGAAATCTATGCCAATTGCTCAAAGTTCCTATGTTGGTAGGATACAACAGGCAGCTGTAGGGAGCTCTGCACAATCAGATGCAGCCAACTATAGTCTCTGTGAGGAGCAGCCAGGGGAGATCAGCAGTACATGAGCACTGGATACGGAAGAAAACACTCCAAGGCAACATCCTGAGGTGTTGCCTCATGTTACAGGAACGTTCCTTACAGTCCAGGGCAGGAATAAAGTCTTTTCTTCACAACACAGCTAGCTTGCAAATGCTCCCATACAACCCATGTCCTTAGGTGAGTATATGAAAGTGAATCTACTAACAGGTTAGCACACTGGGTAGAGAATACACAAACCTTTGCAATCTCAGTATGCTCCTGGAAATTACATACTACTGTTCTTATTTTTATCCCACCATCTCAACATGACTCTTCAAATCTATCTCATCAGAGAAGTAACATGACTTGATAGATTGTAATTCATCATTTGGACAGGTCATCTCTAAAACAGTACTCCACAGACATGGCGTTACTGCCCTCACGACTAGTGAACTGTATCAATCTCACCTCTGGCAATGATTTACAAATATGTTAAATGGAGCGCCGATTCCTTAAGTTATAGCTTGTTAAGTTATTACACAACACAAGCTTTCTTCCTTTTTTTTTTAAAATTTTTAAAATAAAACTTCCATGTTACTCATTTGTAGGAAGGACAATTTATAATCTCGTGATTATTGATGGGAAAAAAAATATATGGACCTAGTACATGCTATTTTCATTTGCCTTGCTTAAAGAGATTCTAAGACCCTGGATATAATCTATGATTTCACAGATTAGAACAGAAATTCCTCTCCCTGTTTTTGCTACAATACAGGGTGGGGGGGGAGGAAAAAAAGATGGTGATTTCTTCCCTTATACAGCAATCACAGTTTCAAAAAATTAAGACTAATTGATTGCAATGGCCAAGGGGTATCAGGAGTATTATACTACAACGTGTTCCTTTTCCACAAGTGATTAGGAAAAAGAATGGTTCAAAGTGACTCAATTTCTAAAGAGATTACATGAGAAGTAATTTCATAAATCAGAATCCAAAGTTTCTCGACCCTCACCCAATCAACTGGCACAATTAACTTTCATAACAGCATCAGGAATGCAAAGAATTAACCTCTAATCTGTCAAGAGGAAAAAAATCACATCATCATGTGTTACAGAAAGGTATCAAAAATTAAAGCTCACTGGTGGTCATTTTTTACATGTGAAATGTTCAAACAATTGGAGGAAACAGCACTTGAAGGTACATATTTCGAAAAGAACACAGAGACCCAACTCCTGGATAAGTACATACACAAAGAGATGTTGACTTACTTTAAAATTAATGTGAACATTAATTAGATTTAAGTAAATAGCTAAAAAGAAGGACAGGCTCAAGCCACAGTGGAAAAAAAGGATAACATGATACTGATGTTTATGGCTAGTCTTTGAAAAGCTGATCTTTATTTTCCTCCACCAGTTTAAAAGCGCAAATGAATGCTACAGCAGCTCAGATAATTCATCTAATTGACATATCTGATTGTGTACACAATATGCTAATTTGGAGAATAACAAAAAACTTTGCAGCATCAAACAATATTTAGCACAACTATTTTGAAATAGAATGATAAATAAAATTAAGCACACAATATATAAGGGGAAGGGAAGAAGGCAACAAAAGAACTTGTTTTATCCCAAATTTTCTCTTTCCCCTGAATTAAATCAAAGGAAATAGCAGTCCTCTGGGTTGTCTTCTTACCACCAGAAATATACTTTCATTAGATGAAATTTTATTTATTTTCTCTTTTATTCTGCTGTAGCATTCAGTTACACCAAGTAATCATATTATTTCCACACTTACCAGGGATTTTGAATCCTCAGGTTCTGTCAGACTTGTAATTTCTGCAGAAGATGCAAGTGAAAGAGAATCAGGAGGAATGCCATACTCAGGCTTAAGAATATTGCCTCCAGCACCTTGGTCCTGGGATTTTACAGGCAATGCCGAAGTAGGAGGAGGTGTTGACTGAACACCTTCTTTTTCCTCCTCTTCCTCCTCACCTCTGTTTCTGAATGCACTACTGGAGAGAGGGTCTGCAGAGTCTGGTAGTGAAAAGGAGTTGCTGGTGAACAAAGTTTGAGTTCTTTTAGCTTTTTCTACTTCTCCATTGTATTTCTGAGTATCATCCATCTAGGACAAAAATGACAGTTTGGTAAATACATGCTTCAAAAAAAATCATTAAATCTTTCAGTGGTCTTATTTAAGAAAAACAGCTCTCCCTTTCAAGCAAATTCTAGTTACTGTTCCCATTACTAAAGAAGAGAGACTTTTTTTTTCCTCTTTAAATGTTGCAGAATAAATAGGCCACACTTTTAAAGATAAACTTGCTAAAGTCATCTGCTTAGAATTATCTGCATTCTTACCATTTTTTAAATTGAGACAAATAAGGATTTAGGAGAAAGCTATGAAAATTAACATAGTAACATGGCAGGGGGAATCAATTTCATTATTTCATGTTTTCAGTGCTACACCGAGCAGACAAATTTTAGGCTAGCATAAAATGTCCATTTCAACAAAGTTAGCACAGCAGAGGAAACTTACATCACCAGAAAAACTTGTCTTTAAAACTTAATTATGTTAACTTAGCTCCAGATAATTACATCCAACAACAGTTTTTTGGTAAGGCACACTAAGTAGCCTTACTGTAAGTAATAAAAAGAATATTCTGCCAAATATAGCTAGTAGCTTTAATTCCAAGAGTGCATTAAAACACAGAAACATGAGTAAACATCCAAAGTCATGACAGAACTGCCTGCTCTATTAACTACAGCCTTCATCGCACAGCAGACAATTTTTTTAAAAGCATCAGAACATTAAAACTCTACTGTTCCTCGAACCACTCAAGACCACATATTTACAAACTTCAGGAATGAAGCCGAATTTTACCGTGAATGACCGTGGAAGTGATGAGATTCCTCTTGAGTGGACACCAAAAGGTCTTGGTGTAACCACAGATGTTAACCTAGAGGTATCAGTTTTCTGGTATGCTCTCGGGAGAGAAGCTGAAACCTGAGCTGACCCACTTTGGGCATTCACCGAGCAATGAGAAGACAAAAGAGCCGAGCGCTGCTCCTCTGCCAGGCTCTTTGGTCGAGCAGGAGCTTCTCCAACAGCCGGGCTCTCCGGAAGGCTCTCCTTGGGTGGTTCTGTGGTATATGCACTTTTGCTGTCCCTCGTGCTGTAGGAAGTATCTTCTTCTGAAGGGTAATCTTTTGCTGCTGACCATGTGGAAGGTGCTTTTTCTTCACTAAACACGTCATCATTCAGTGAATATGTCCAGCTGAGTTCCCGATTTTTCTGCCCATAGGAGTCTTGATCTCTCTCCTCTCTATGGAGACAGACCCTGTTAGAATACCAAAGTGATCCAACAAACAGGCAGACCCTAATTCTTCCAACTACTGAACGTTCAAGGCAGAGCATAAACCAAAAATACATCTCCAATGAACAACTATAAATGGCATAATTTAAACAATATTAGTATTTTCATGTATTTTTAAATCTACTTTCTTCTCCCTCCTCCCCATTTCATCACTCTCATACGACTGAGGCATATTACTGTGACATTTTCAGGCCGGCAGAACTATCTTTGCTAAGAAAGATACATAGCTATTCAAATTACATAGCCGCAGATTTTGGTAAGAAAATAACAGGAAGAAGTCTCATAACACTGCCTGAACTGTAGAACTCTGCTTGACGTTTCTGCTCTATGAAAAAGCTATGCTGAAGTTTAGGTAATTAAATAAGATGGTGTCCTGAAGTTCAAATTTTTTTTCTGCTATTCATTGCTTTGTCATAAAGGAGCAACCACCACATGGATAACCTTTACCACACAATTTATAAGAATGTGATGATACTGGATATTCAATACAATTACCATCCATATATTTGTTCAAGCAACTAATTTTTGTCCTCTCAAATAAAAAAGAAATATAGAAATCCCAAACATTCTGGTCTTAGACATACTAAAGTTTCTTTTATGAATATACGTCATGAGCATATTCCCTTCAACTCAATCATATATGCGTTTTAAATCAATAAATAAGTAAGACTGTCACCAATACAAATGGTACTGTGCAGTTTACACTTCTAACTCTTTGGAGATTAAATACCCAGAGGAATAATTAGTGATGAATAAACAGAAAATCAAATAAAAGTTTACAGCTCTGTGACACAAATTAAATCCTGCCTGTAATTATCCACAGTGGCTAAAAGTATAGCAAATGCAGTGGTAAAAGAAAGTGAAATGGGCAAGCTTGTTCAACAATAAAAAACGCCACTATCCAGTTCAACACTACTGCCTTGAACTAATTTCAAGAGAATGCAAATACTGACTTCTCACTACTTTTACTTATGGATAGCAGAGCAAAATATCATTTATAGATCAAAACTTCAACATTCTGTGTAAACACTGCATTAGTAAACTATATCCAGCCCTCCAAATGTCTCAACTTCTACACTGTATTTAGCAATTAAAATTGTCAAGATCTCTGCAGAATCAATTGAAACTTGCTGGCAAAAGCTACGCAAGAATGCAAAGGAATAAAAATGCTCAGAATTAAGTTCTTCAATATGATACTCCCATTAGGGCCGTTACCTCTCCTGCTGCATTTCTTTCAGTGACTTGGTACTCCTTTCAGAGGCTCTCCTTTCAATTTCTTCTCTCTCTTCCTTTTTCTTTTGCAATTCTGAAGTGTAGCTCTTTCTACGATTCTTCCATTTTGCTAGATCCTATTAGAATAACATGAATGAACTCCATCAGATTTTCTCAAGACCTCATAGACCTACAGAGGCATCCCAACACATGTTACTTTTTGCCCTGATTTCATTTGCATGTCTGCAAGATAAAGGGGTTCTCAACTAATCTTAAGTTAATACGTAATTTTAATTATTGGACTATATGTGGAAAACTACATTGTTTGCCCCTTTTTTCTCCCCCTTAACATTTTCAGTTTTGTTCTAGAATACTTCACCCAATGACACATATTTGAAAACTGACACAAATGCCTTCTGTATTTCTTTGTTGAAGGCTTTGGAGTCTGGGATACTATTTTTCCAAATCACTGTTATGTTAGTCTGATACATTAGCTTGAGAATAAATATGCCTTAAATTCTAAATTGAAAACATATCTTTCTACATTTTCTTCATTACTGTAAAAACACAATGTGAACTGGCAATATTGTCCATGAAATACCAGAGCTGAATTAAGGGAAGTACTGAATATCAGAACTGAGATGTTTGATATTCACTAAACAAACAATTATGAACTTCTTGTTTGGTGATTTGTTCTTAGTTTCAGATTCTTGTTGACACTTGTTGTCAAACAGGTATTTTAATAAAATCAAAGGTCTTCAGATACTCTCATGATGCTGTGCAAAACTACCATGAAGGCTACAAGGCGTATTTAAGACAGAATTATTAGGGGACAGGAGCCTCAAGAATTTGCACAGTGAACTATTATTTCCTCCCCCCTTCTCTCAAAGGGCCAAATACTCAGCAATTCCAATCGTTTCATAAAAAAAAAAAAAAATACTATGCCCTAGCTTTTCTTTATGTTCCCAGAAATCAAAACTGAAGGTTTTACTATAATACATACAGGTCTTATCCTAAAGCATTAATCAGAAATGTATGAAATATTTAAAACAATTTTAGTTCTGGATTAAACAGGCATCCCCCAAACCACTGGCAGTTTCAGGAGATGGATCATTTTAGAAGACAGCCCCAGGACTTGCTGCACACATGCCAAAGCTTGTTTATTAGGGACACTAAAGGCAGCCCTTTCAGTACCACACACAAGGATAGGTGATGAGTCCTTACTTCTTGCCACTTTAGATCTTGTTCTTGTAACTGTTCTTTTATCTTTTGTAGCTCTTCATAACGAATTTTGCGCAATGACTGCAGCTCTTCTGCGCTGACATCATTCAAAGATTTACTCCTAGAAGGAAAAAAGCGCACTCAGCTTTATAACATCTTACGCATCGTTTATGCAAGTGAAACCTTGAGAGAGGGAGAGATTTATGTTAGTACAACTGAGTGCTCATGAGTGTTATTTCAAATAGAGCAGGAAACACACAGGCAGCTGAATGAGCAAGGCTGGGACACGTTCTAGTGACAGCATTCAAGTCATTAGTTGCATATTCGAGTAAATAAAATCAGGTTAAGGGAATAAGCAGATATGTAGCAGCTCCATATTCATCACTTACATGGAGCTCCTAGTGCCCAAGTGCTGCTTCTGTTAAAACTTGTTATTATCTTTATTAACCTTGTTCTTTTGACAAAACAGGCATCTCCTCTCCCCGAATCCACACTTCCCTGCTTTGACTTCTCTCCTTTAACAGCCTCACTATCATCTCCTGCTCTTTCCTTCCTTAGGCTATTCATAAAATTAAATCAGTTATTAATGCATGTTTCCAGAAGATTAGTCATTCACTGCTAATCGTTTGGTTCAGGCACCTCACAGGCCCCACTAGCCTGTTACTCCTCCCCTGATGCGTTCCATCCAAATCAGGATGCCTAACATAGTCATATTCTAATTTCTTCAACATGACTACAAGTTTTCTTGTAGACTCATTAGTTTCCTTGAACCTAAATTCCTCAAAGCTCACCTTTCATGCTCTCTCCCCTGTCCCATGCTGGTTTTTCCTTTATTCTTTCACACTATAGTGCTAAACATAACAGGACATTTAATTTAGATATAAGACAAGGCTCCTGCTCAGATTTGACCACAAGCCTCTGAGACAATAGAGAAAATACAGATATTTCATCACAAGATTCAATGCTGTAATATAAAATGAAAGCTAGGTTTCTGGGGTGTGAGGGGGGTTTATTTGTTTTGTTGAGAGGATTTTGTTTGTTTGTTTTCAAAAATACCTTAGTTTACATTTATCCAAGGTATGAATGACAGAGGGGTGTAACCAAGTTCTAAAATGATTTGGAAATCTGGCACTTCTCCGATATGATGGAAAATCAGATTAAACCCAAAACTCATTCAGCACAGAGCCTTGCTCTAATCTGTTACATGCCAAGAGAGCTCTGAACTTCCTCCCAGGAGGCCCAATTCACTTTTGTTGGTAGCATAAGACTTTGGACTCTGACCTCTAGAAATAAAGGCCAGGACATTAATTCGTTGTATCTTTTTGCTTGGCAACTTTCTGAATAAGAAGAGTGTCAAATTTAGGAAAAATCTCCTGGTAACTATTGCAGAAACTCTTTTCTTGTACAATTCTTTTCCTCATTTTTATGCTTAAGTTATATCGTGTAGAAACGGTTTGTGGTAACCAAACTACATAAAAGTTACATCAAATTTGTTTCAGACGAGTTCAAGAAAACGTGCATAACTACAGTTTCCACTTATTTCTCTTGAGTTACTATATCTATCCTCAACAAAATTGGGACCTAAACACAAAGTAAAAAAAATGTATCCTAAGTACAGGCATATTCATATCAAGAAACAGGATGTTAATTTTAATTTTAGTCTAGACTTAAAAATCTAACTAGTGACTTCTGAGTGTAGCATCTAACTTCTGAGACACTTCTCGCTTCTGGAAGTGTTCAGTCATTGACCAAGGTTTCCCTCGCAGTAAAAATAGAGAAGTAAGCAAATAAAAACATTTACATTTAAAAAAAATAATTAGAACACCATGCATAACCAAATACTTAACATGCCATCACACAGTGGAAAAATTCTCATTGACTCATAGTACCTCACAAACAACATCTAAATTCACATGACACTAACCAAGAAATTTACCCCTGAGGATTTGATCACCTGGAGGATATAAAATAACCACAGACCATTTCACTAATCCGATGATAAATACTACATTGTTAATTATTTTCAGGTTCTACCTTAACAGCTTTCAAAGTAATATGTTTACTAATCTTCCTTTATATTTCTGAACGTTTTAAGGCCTAATTTAAATGCAGAACACCAAATACTTCACTTCAGCTGGAATAAAACAGTATCAGAGCTGATTGCCAAAGTGCCTGATAACCATAACTTGGATACATTAGACGCCAGACAAAACTTTTGCCATACATGTAACTTTCAGTCTCCTACATTCACTACATTAATCATCAAAGCAGAGAACAACAAAGCATCATGCACAAGTTGTTTTCAGAATGAGTTTTTAGCTACTGTGCATGCATGAAGATGTAAAGATGCAAAAAAAAGTGCATAATTATCTTTCAGGCTCTTATAAAACTTACCCTTGCTCATCAGAAAGCTTTTGAAACAGTCTGAGAAATCAGAAACCAAAAAAGAAAGATTCAGTGTTGTGATATTGGTAACAACATTCACACCATTAGTACATCAGCACTCTCATTAAGTGAGGGGGAAACTGCAGCCTTGGGAACCAGCCAGCATGGACTAGCACATTGGGAATCGGACACTAGGACTTGCATGACGGGCAAGTTGGACAGAACTAACAGAACAAGCCTCTCTGCAAGTTTGCAGTGTTTCTGATTTAGCAATACTGCACAAATAGAGCCTTGTATTGATTCTGCACCATATTCCAGTGCTGCTGAACACCATGACGCTCAAAAGAGAATCATTTCAAGAAATTAAAATTAATGCCAACTCGTGTCGTAACAAGAAGTGTGGCATACAGAGGTTGTCTTTTTGTTACTTCAACCATTTCTGATAGTAAATGAATGTAACACTTGGTGTGGACAAGAAGAAAATGCCGTATATAGATGTTTAGCAAACTGAGTCATGAACACAATTGATCCAGGGTAATTCTTGAAGATATTTAGTATTCTTGAATATGAGTGTTTTATAATATAGGGATTTTATTCTACCGAAAGAATTTTTAAAACGTGCAATATTTTCAGGCACTAAAAACATATTTCTCAGTGAAGCCAGCACTTTGTTACAGTATTAAGCTTCAAAATTAAACGCAGCAACATCAAAGTACCAACTGGAACACAGAAGTGTCTTAGTCACAAAGTAATGATGCATAGCTGAGAGAACTACAACTTGCAATGCCGTATTTTCAGAGCTAAGGAAACATCTGAAACCCTACTCTCCCCCAGTAAGTGCAAAACTCAAAGGAGAGCTAAAAACTATTTAAGAAATAATATTCAATCAGACAAGAGAAATTTTGAGGATACCAGGAAAGAGTTAGGGGAAAGTATGAATCAGGACTGTATGAAAGTAGGGGGAAAATACTGGCAGAATAAAATATGTCACAGTGGAATTTAATATGACATAGACACACAACTTGCATGCACCATGACTTTGGGCAGAAAAACCACTAAATTTTTTTTTTCACCCCACCTTATCTAATCTCAGAATTGTGGCAGGAGAGTTTACATGCATCTTCATACTTAGGTGCAGGCAAGAGTATCAGAATGCCTATTTCCAGAATTTGTCATTAACGAATTCATGTGTTTACCTATTATCTTGCAGAATAAAAGCAAATATTTCTAGTCTCCATAGTCTTTTGAATAATCACTATTCCTGTTCAACCATGGAAAGAAACTTGCATAGAACTTTGATCCTGAAGGAATGATAACTAACATATTTTCTTGAAAGTGGTAACCTAAAACTACAAAACATTATAATTTTTTGTTGAAAATATGGTATTGCAGTCATGGGCTTTCATTCACAGCAAATAAAAAGCTTGTTCCAGGATGACACGAACAAATAGCAGACTGGTATTCTACAGATGGTTCAGCACAAGACAAGGCTTTTCTGAATGGAAAGGATTCAACAGCACTCAAGCACAATCTGTGCAGGACACAACCTGACCTCTCCACCATCTGCCGTTTCTTGTGTCTAACTTTGCTGGCCTCCCTGATTGCTTCCCACTTCTTCCAGTCTTCTTCACTGCATGGACCTGGGATAAAATTCACTGGCTGTACATTGCTTCCCACCTTCCAAGATTCAATCTTGCGGGTCAGCATATCATCCTTCTTATGGTGAAGAGATGGTGACAGCACTCTGCCGTTGCTTTTTCTTTCCTCCAGTGTCGTGTTTTTTTCAAGTAAACACAGAAATTTGGATCGGATCTCTTCTGGAAGAGTCCATGGATCAGGAAACAGTGCTGGGTGATACTTGTCAGGAGCACCCGATAAAGGCACTTCTTTTTTCTGAAAGAGTACTTTACGGAAAATCATGTCATCCTTTTCCAAATCTGGAATCACAGGTTGGCCCTCTCTGGGCTGCAGAATTATCTCACCCTCTAAAGGAGGTTCTTGATCAGAGATTTTTTTTAAATACCGAGGATCTTGAAGAACAACTTGATTCACATGAAAAGCCCCTGTCTTTCGAACAAACAAGTCATCATTTTCCAAATCTGGATACAGATACCCATTTTCCTCATCTCCTTGCTTGCATCCTGGTATAAAGGAAACATTCTTTCTACATTTTATGAGCCTAGGGCCAGAAGTGGGGTCAATTCTGGTCTCTGTTTCAGAAGACACGTAGTCAGAGTATTTTTGCAGGGCCTGAAGTAACGAAAACTGACTGAAGCATATAAAACAAAAGGAGGGAAGTAAAAATATCATTAACTAGCAAGAGACAAGCAGATCACAACGTATTGTGATATACATTTGGTTTAGACTTGAAGTATCCCAAGCAGTACAACTACTACACCACTTGGCATTCACCACCATGGACCATAGCACAGCACACGTCAACCAAAGTAAAGGTATCACAGCATACTAACCTGCTCAGAAACATCACACTTACATGCTCACACACAAAGCCAGTAATCCTATGCAGTATGTCATACTTTTGCATTTACATGTTTCAGAAGACCAGCAACTTACAGCTACATTAAAAGGAAAAAAACCAGAACAACAGAAGCAAAAGAGTAATAACCAAAAAAGCGTGACATCATAGGACGTGGTTTAATTTTATTTAGCCATTGCATATCCAGCCATTTCTTTTTGATGCAGCAAGAGAACAGTTCATGCAGCAGTATCAACCTGGGCTGATCAGAAGACTCCAAGATTTTTCCTTCTGCAATCTGTGACAATGAGCTTCCCACATACTCAGCAGTTGGCTTATAGCTCTGATCTCTTCTGCAACTACTGTTCCAGTCAAAACCTGGTCTTGGTTGATTAGCAACAATAGTACAGCTTTGTTTGTAAGCAAATTCCTCATCATCAGAATCTGATGTCTTTCTACTGTAGAGCATCACAAAGAATGAGCAGAGGAAAAGAAAAAAAAAATGCATGAAGCGTACTCACTGAGTGAAACACACAGTGGCATCAGTGGAACAGTATAACAAAAATATTTCAATTATTTTCTAAAAAAAAATAGATAACATATCCTGCTGCTACACTGGAAATGAAAATGAAAAAATGTCATAAAACTACACTTTATTTATAGTCCTTGCACACAGGAGAGAAACAGACATGCATGAAAACGCACCTGAACCCTTGAATCTCTTTATACCAGGGTTTAAAAGAGGATTTCTTGATTTTTTTCCATAGCAATTCTTCTTCTGGAGTCCAAAATTTAGGAAGAAATTTGTCAAAAGCAACAACTGTATTTGATGCTGAAGAACTTAGCTTGCGGAAATAGAGATCATCTTTTTCAATGTTTGGGATGCCTACTTCTTCCTCGTCCTCATCAAAATACCCAGATAATTCTGAAGGATTTTTAACTCTTGGTTTGTTTTCCTCTTTAGTATCCAACTGCCTCTGCCTCCTCTGGTTACTGTTCAAAATATCCAATCAGTTAAGATATTTTAGGAGCAACTTGACATAAAGAATGCAAAAAGACATGCTTTTTGGCTCAGGAGTTCAGCCTTGTGAATGAAGCATATTAGTTTTCAATTCCATCACTGCAGCACCAGAAACAATAGGACATATTAAGTAAAAAATAAAAAAAAAAAGGTTAAATGGTTATATGAGCATCCTATTCCTCTGACAAAAATACGAAGTTTCACAGAAAAGGCATATCAAATTATCATCTGTGTTAAAATGCTGATTAGAAGGCTAACTTCAGGGAGTTATTTATGGACTGCGATTTAGGTAACACAATAGTTACTGGATCTTGGATTAGTATCTCTGACCTCAGTGGTTCAAGCACTGAAGCTAGTGGACCAGCTGGATAACTTTCTTGCAAGCAAGATTTAGAAGAGTCATTGCACAACACGAAATGATGTCCAGGTGCAGCAGAGCTTACAGGGCTCTTTTTGACTAGAAATCTACGTTTTGCTAAGTCATCCAAAACAACATCGGGCAGCCTTCTTTCATCTTCTGAATCAGAGCCACTGTCATACTCATAGATCATCTGGAGGGAAGCTGGATTTGTGAGGCCACAATTTGCTCTGCTATTTTGGCAGGAAGCTACAGGATTCATTTCACGTCCACTAAGGTTGACCAAAACAGGAATAGAATGAAGACAGTGAAGTCATGAAGGTAATGATGAAACCCAAGAACTTCCCACTAATCTCATCTGTATGCATCAACAAGCAAGAAAACTGAAATTCATCACCATATTTTGGAAAGCTTTAGTGAGAAACTAAAACCGTAGGTCTATTTCTTGTGAACTTGTATTGAGAATCATTTAAATATCCTCTATCTGAAGTCTGACCACAGAATCACAGAATATTTCAAGTTGGAAGGGACCCACAAGGACCATGTAGCGAACACCCACCCAGGGATCAAACCCACAACCCAGGAGCCATGGGCACCATGCTCTGTCCATCCAAGACTCCCATTATCTAGACCATATCACTGAGTTCCTCATCCAGTCTTTTCATAACCACCGGCAGCGATGGTGACTCCACCACCTCCCTGGGCAGAACATTCCATTGAGGGATCACTCTCTCCACCAGCTTCCAAACATTACTCAAACATCAAAAAAACCAATGTAAAACCCAAACCCCAACCACACAAACATCTCCCTCATTAAAATAAAGAAAATCAAATATTAGACTTTGTATTGCAGCAACAGAAGGTACAAATCATTTATTTAAAAAATTATAAATTAAAGCTCACTTTAATAAAGACCACACACCAGTACCTTGAAAATGTTCCATCTGACTCAGTGAAGATGGGACTTGCCCAGCTCCTCCTGTTGTCCTCATTCTTCTCTGTCCTCTTCTTTCTTAAAGGTGCTGGCACATACGCCGTCTGCTTGTTTTTGTTGGGTAAGAAGCGATTGAAATCTGTGGTAGGTTTTGGTTCAATCACAGAAATCCTGCGGTAAGACCTGTCATCTTTATGGGAGTCATGCATTTTGAAAGGCAGTTCTGAGTCTGCGTCACTCTCACAACCTCAGAGGAAAGGGGGGAAAAGAGAAGGCACAAGCATTATTCTCTAGACTCACACTTTTAGACAGAACTTGGATCAAAATCTTCTAAAATGAATTTAATGCCATATTTGAGATGTTTCAGCTGCAAACTTGCTGTGCTACTGAAAGGACAGTAGCACAGAAGAGGTATTTTTAGAAGTCTGTGACAAAGCTGTGATAAGACCCATTAAGCTCAATTTGGTTTTCATGATTGCTACATTTGTTCCATTCTTTTATTGTCACTGCTCCCTGCAGGAAACAAAGTGCTAACCTCTAGCTTGAAGACATAAAAAGTAGAGAAGGTTTTTAATTAAATAATTATTTTCCAGGTAAATTTACTAACAAAAACAGGTTAACAGCAAATATTACAGCAACGTACTCATCTCATCAGATTAACGCCCAGTAGAAGCCTGGGTTATACTGTACCACATAATGCAACATGGATACATTTTCCTTTGCTTAGCTCAGATATCATCAGTGTGGCCTCTGCCCAGTGGTTTTATTTTATTCAGAAATAAAATCCAAAATCTCACACATTTTATAACTTTAGTTTAGACTACAAGTCTGTATTGAACTTTAAAACTGGCAGAGAAACACAGGTTAGAATACAGCTTTAGAGAGTCAATGTCACAAACTGTCTTGTTACCTTTATTTCCATGATAAATGATCAAAAGTAACACATACTATTTAGTTTTTAACCTAGGCAGGAAAGACCCTATTTAATATTGAATATTCACAAATGAAGTGAAGACATAGAAGTTTGACATAACCACCCTAGAAACAAGGCAAGAGAATTTTCCAACAGGTGAATTTCAGATCAAGATCTGATTTCTACCGATTTCCCTTACTGAACCCTGCACATACGTACACCCTAATCACACAGAATATTCTGAGTTGGAAGGGACCCACAAGGATCAAATCCAACTCTTAAATGGCACCACTGGCTCCTGGTGGGAATCGAATCCAGGTCTCCCACATCACAGGCCGGCACACTTACCACTGTACTAAAGTGGACTTTAGCAGCAGTGAGAGCAAGAGTTCCAGCAACCCTTCGTAGGAAGATTAGTGTGACCAGTGCTTTGTTTCTGCCAACTGTTAAAGGTCGATATTTAAACAAAAGGCAACTGCAACAGTTGCAAACTAGGGTTGAATTTCAAGCCAATTTAAGTACTGGACATCCAAGTACGTACTAGGTTCATACATTGTCTTCACCTACCCTCATAAGACATGTGCCAACAAAAGATTTTAAAGTGGAAAACATACCTTCACTGCCACCTTTCAAAGTTATATCTGATGAAAAGCTGGTGGAGGATCTTGAACCAAGAGAGTCCAAGCTATCGAAGGAATCGTCTCTTTTATGGCTAGCTGAAGATGAAAAAGACTCTCCCCGGTCAACGTACCAAATATCACCGTATCCACTATCCCTGCCACTTCTGTTCAGGTGGCTGGACTCTTCAAGTGCCTGTGAGAGCACGTTTTGAAAGGTCTTTTACAATAATTTAAGGTGCAAGTGCTACTTGTGAGTTTTAACTCAAAAATTTTTAAAATGCATTTTGAATTCACAAACAAACTACAACAAAGACTAATGCAACCCCAAAAAAACAACACGTACAACAGCTTGGATAGGAGTTTCAACACAAGGTCTTAAAATTTCTCTTATCTCAGCCAAAGGGAATCGAGAGCAGGCTCTTCACAATCTACTATATCAATCAGAGAAGGTGGATTCTGAAATTCATATGGGTAGCAGAAGAACCAATGTAAGCTAAAAATCATTCCTTTTGCATGGACCTTGATAGCAAGCAAAACAAATATAATAAATAATTACGTTCTCCAAACTAGTAATAAAATTAACCCCCTGAAAGACTGTTTAGACTTGATGCTTCAATATATAACAAACTATAAAATTCAGGCTATTTGTTTAGTATCCTTTTTTGGATTCCTTACCTTAGTCAGTGCTTGCCCTAATAAATTCTCAAATGCTTTAAGACTGAGGTATGGACCATTATAATGAGGGTTACTTTGAGCTTTTCTCCCAAGCCAGTATAACGTAATCAAAACCTAAAATGAAACAAACAAAAGAAATCCCAAATATAAACTTTGTTACTTTTCTCTCATGCCATGTACTGGTATAAAAGAATCTCAGCATTCTGCTAGAGATGTTTCCACAATGAATTGTACAATCTTTTTTACAGTATTAGCTATGATCACCACCAAAACCAATTAAAGAGTGTTATGATGCATCTCATGTATATCAAGTAGGCAGATATAAGTACGATTTTCAGTTATTACATTGATTTGGGAAAGTAAGAGATAATTGTAAAATGGCAGTAATTTGCATCAGATAAATGAACAGATGAATAATAAGGCAAACATGACAGCACCATAAACAGACGTGTTTTAACATAATTAATTAGAATTAGTGTGAAATTGTTTCCAAAAATATTGAAATAGATGTGTCTTACATTTTTCACTCTTCTGTTGGTTTCCTCTGGTCTGAAGCAGGGCAGGGAGCAAGAAAAAGAAAACAAACAAAAAAATTAAAATAGCTGATTTAAAATTTAATTATTATTCATGATTTAAAAGGTTTCAAGACCAATTAGCAATTAATATAAAATATGCGACTATGACTGTTCTAAAATAAATGAAAAACATTTCACTTTGAATATAAAGTCATAACTCCGTACTATTTCAACTGTTACATACAGAGTGACAAACTAGTCTATCTATTTTGAGAGGTACATACAAAGGCTCTCAGCTTTTTTAATTAGCTTTAGTTACCGATAAAATAGAAGTGGAAAACAAGCTGTTGACTTTGGAAAATGTAGCTCCTATTAGTTAGGAAGATCATAGAATGGTTTGCATTGGAAGGGATGTTAAAAATCATTTAGTTCACAGGATCACAGGATATTCCAAGTTGGAAGGGACCCACAAGGATCAGCAAGTCCAACTCCCATGCAAACGCCCACACAGGGGTCGAACCCACAACCCTGGAGCCATGGGCAGCATGTTCTGTCCATCCAAGCCCCCCATTATCTAGACCATGTCACTGAGTTCCTCGTCCAGTCTTCTCTTAAAGACCTCCAGGGATGGTGACTCCACCACGTCCCGGGGCAGATCATTCCACTGAGGGATCACTCTCTCTGTGACAAAGCTCTTCCTAACATCCAGTCTAAACCTCCCCTGGTGCAGCTTAAGGCCATGTCCTCCAACCCCTCTGCCATGGGCAGGGACACCTTGCACTAGACCATGTTGCTCAAACCTGGATGAGTTACACATCCTGGAACAGTTACACAGACAGGGTATCCACAACTTCTCTGGACAACCCGTGCCTGTGCCTCACCACCCTNGCTCGCAGGGCGAGCACAGCAGGCCCCGTCTGCTCACGAATATGTAAATTGGTCCCAGGTGGGAGCTGATGTGGCACACCCGGGATGCGTTTAGTGTAAATGTGTGTTTTTGCATGGCTGGAATTGTCCTCCACCAGGCTACAAGATGGGGTGACGGGGCTGCCATTGTGTGTGTGCCGTTGTGTGCCAGGGGCCACCCGCCGCTCAGCCGGCTCTCGCCACCAGGCCCTCTCCCAGGTCCCATCCCTGGGCCGGCCCCCCTCTCAGGTCCCGGCGCCGGGCCGGCCCCGCGGCTCCGAGCTTATCCGCCTCGTCGTAACACAGCCAGACAACTGAGACAAGCCCTGCTCTCAGGACCATCCTCTACATCTTATATGGGGAGAGGGCGTGGCTACGGGCATGGCGTACTCAACTCCGTAGTGGGTTCGCTATCTTTGCGGATTTCACCACTCGCGGGAGGTGGACCAGACCCAACAGCCCGCGACTAATGGGGGTCCACTGTAAACCATTCAGAAGACAGTTATGAGTTACTGAAACCATGACAGGGCCTGGTCAGCGTAAGTGGAGCTCTTTACGAAACTGTAATATTCAATGAGACGTGACAACCGTCAGGGACACAGACCATCCCTCCTCTTTCTTCCTAGTTTGAGAGCACCTGCTCCTACCCAGTATGGCTGTAATTGCCTTGCCCATCCCCACACCATAAAGAAATCAGGCTACCAGGCACACAAAGTCCTGAGATGGATCTGACCCACACAATCCTTGCCTGAAGCGTCCTTAACGTTACATCCCAGAGATGCTCCTGGCTTTGTAGTCAGACACTTCTTTCTCACAGATAAGGAGGAATCCTTCTCCTTTAATGTCAAGTATTTTCACTTTTTTGCTGTTTTTGTTTTAACCCGTTCCAAAACATGTTGCTGTTCTTTTTTCACTGGAGACTATTTGTGAAGAAAGCACAAAAAATTCCTCTTCCTTTTTTTCAGTAGGCTGACTGCTTTTCCAGTGTCCATGTTGCAGGACACACCAGGGCTGTGACCTAAGGTGCTACTAGAGGCAGGTTGATTTCCCAAGCAGAAGATGGAAAACTATTCTGGTGGTGGCATGTATCAACATTATACTTCACATGGAGAGCATCTGAAAGGTTTACACTCTTTACCTTCAAAATCTTTGGTTAGCAGAATTTCTGCTTTCATTTGCAACTATAAAAGCAGAGGCCATGCATGCCTTTGCTAAGCATGTCGTAAAGTTTGCTTCTAAACTTCAGCAGCCCTGTAAGGAGTGAGAAATTCTGCCCTTAGCTAGCTGAAGTCTATTGAAGAGGCTGCCAACCTTCATGTAGACCAAAGCTAAGTGACTAAATATGATGATGTTTACTTCTGCTTTCCTTGAGTTCTCTGGGATAATTTCAGTGAGCCATTTTGCAAGAGGAACAACATTCAGTTCTCTTCATATTTGAATATATTTTCTACACTGGAATAACCATGGATACACCAGGCTTGTGTACTTGAGTTATAAAAAGCACAAAACTTTGGACATGCAGGTAATCCAGCCACCACAGCTGAGATCCAAAATGCAGGAAGGGAGATATTTCACACACTCAAACGACAGACTGTGCTTTGTTCACAGGTTTGCTCTGCAAACAACAGAAGCAGACCAACAAGTTGTTTACCCTTTGTGCACAAAGTTTCACTTGTGCACTCTCCTCCTCTGAACTACGTCTACCGGTTTCTACACCTTTTCAACAACTTGTCATGATAGGTGTACTGTGAGCAAAATAAAAAAAAAAGCACAACCCAAAACAAGAAAAATTCTGCTAATCTAGAACACTGTATGATTTTTTTCGTTAAAAAAAATACCTCGGGGAAAAAAACCCATCCTGATTAAAAAAGCAATGTAGTTACCTAACTGGAAGGCCTTAAAAGTCATTGGTCACCTACAAACTTCAGAGCTGCACCTCCTCTGAGACATGCAAGTTGCAGAAGATGCTTGCTTACACTCTGAGTAAAATAAGAGACTTTTACATGTACAACCTGGCCAAGCTCCAGATGAACATCTGAGTTTGGTTGTGCAAGTCCGGTTCGCTTGCAGGACGCTGTTTAAAATAGTTGGGCAAATATTGATTGGATAGAAGTGTGATACAAACTGAAGAGCTTTTAAGAAAGATGGCTTTTTTCTGAGCATCAAAATAGAGGAAACTCAAGGTTTTTAACTCAATTGTAGTAAATGAAAACACAAAATGGAATAATTCTATTAAACAGAAGTTCTCCTTCATAAAGTGTATTATAGAAATGTAAATACTATGCAGGCTACGCAAAGAATTCAACTAGGGTCTTTTGTGTATCTCTGAACAACCACAGTTCATAGAAGGGGACAAGACAGAGGCACCAATCTCAAGCATAGAAAGTTCTTTGATGCTGGGCAAGAAGGCAAGGCACTTCTCTGACAATCTGTTGCTACAATAACTTCTCTGAAGATCTGTTGCTACTCCACAGTATGCTCCCGCTCTCACCTCCACTCTCATTTCCAAGCCTGGCTCTAAACACACAGGGATGAAACACTCAGTTTCTCATACCATATTTCAATAAACCATTTAGAAGATGGAACAAGAAGTTCAGTAATGTAGCTTCTTTTTTAAATGCTCCTGGACAGTTATAACCTTATTCTGAACATAATTCTATAGCATTGATGCGCACACACATGAACTCCTCTGTTTTCCCTAAGGTTTTTTATATCAGCTTTTGTGAAGAGTGCAACTTTGCTAAAGATATCTGACCTAAGCAAAGAAAGCTGCTAAGGAGAGCAAGAAGTTAAGATCTTGCTGGAAGATCTTAGCTTTATTACAAATACTTCATCTCCTCCTGCCACAATCTCAGCATTTAAGCTTTCGTTCTCAAGCTTAAAAGAGAACCAATGCTGATCTTCTGTGTTACCTAACAGAAACCCAATACCAAATTCTAGCTAACCAAGAGATCTCAAAATTGTAAAAGCAGAATTCTAATTCATTGGCAGTTTGCAGTGTTGTTGGCAGTGATTTCCGTAAAAGTTTACATACAACTTTAAGATTAGCCATCCTAGAAAAGATCTCCCAAACAGCATGAAAGTCTAAAGGCCACAAGACAACACATGGGGGATATTATAATTGTGAAGCACAACTGCACAAACCCAAGTTGAACACTGATCAAAAAAGATGTGAAATAACTACCTGTGGAGCAATAATGCCTTCTGTGTAAATCATGTCTACGTCAATCCTTTAGCAAACAGCATGAAGACAAAAGGGACAGAAATAGCTCTCACTTGTTAGTATGTGATATGCTTAGAGATCAAATACCTCTTACATTTGAACACAACACATTTTGAAAAATATCACTTATTCCCACCCAGCACAGACCAACAAATGTGGGGTCTCTTAACAAGGACCACTCTATAAGAATAAAGTAGCAACACAGCAGATCAGTACCCTAAGCCACAGTTCAGGGAATTTAGTCTCAGCTCCACTGTTTGCTCAAGGTTAAATAGCAGAATTAGTCACTAAGGCCCTGGCTTGAATACAAAAGATTTGGCAGCAGCTCTAGTTTAAGGATTTCCTGATCTCACTCTCCCTTCCAGGTGCTCCTGTTTGCTGCCCCTGTGGTTATGCCAACACAACTCTGAATCACACCACAATTCTAAGCTGCCCATCAGGACTAGAGGACTGCACCCATTTCTTTGTCTGTGTTTTTCCTATTATACATTTTTAAACCTCAAATTAACTTCTTGGTCTGTTTTAGAGCACACTCATACAAGTAACAGCACCAGTACTGTGGCAGAGACAACACATTGCTGCAGGGGGTTGGTGGGCGAAGACTCTAATCCATACACCAGCACCATGGGAGTCCCTGTGTGACAACACCCCAGCCAGAGGTGCTCTGTGCTTCGCATTTCTGAGGACTGAGGAAAGCTTGCTAGTATTATTTTAATTAATTTTGCAGTATTTTAATTTTTTTTTTTAAATCGTAGGTAATCAAAGATCTTACAGGAGCTAGCAGAGCACAGTAATTAAAGAAATCATCCTTTCAAAAGAATAGTGCATTTTAAGAAGTTACATTTAGTATTTTTAACTTATTTCAAAACTTTTAAACAATCAACTCAATAGTCTAGATTTTATTTTTCTAACATATTATATGGTTTGGTTCCTCAATATCCAAGAATGCATTAAATTCCAGCCACTAGCAACTCATTACGTCAAATCTACTTTGATACTTCACTTTCACGATTTTCCAGGAAGAACACCAGTGTGGAGGTCAGGACCAAATCCAAGATGCCCAGAAGTCTGAGCAAAATTCTGGAAGATTGTTTTACAGCATCCCATTCAGAAAATGTGGCTTTCTAAGAGTCTATCCCTCACCTAGAAACATATTTGAACATAGGTATCAAACAACAATTTTTAACCCCCCCCAACAAACAAACAAGGAAGTTTGAGTAGAGAATTACCCTCTCCTGAGAGTGTCAGCTGTCAAGAATACATATGGTCATGTCCAAAGAGATAAGACAAATCTGAACCCATTTACAGGGAGAAAGAAGGGACAGAGACACTCCCACTGATAGAAAGGAATCTGCCAGTGACAAATGCACCCTACCCAGTGCCAAACCCATTCCTTGGTGACAAATACTTCAGGAACTCCAACAGCTGCCAATTTGTTTTTCTGTCCCTACCCCTGTACTACAGATCTCACAAACACAGGACTTGAAAAGATTTCTGTTTAAAAAGTATTGGTGCTCTCCCTTTAAGATTCCATCCACCAAGGCAGCAGTTACACCTCTGAGATGACCTTTGAAAGACTTGGAAGAGCCATACCCTGGTCTGAGACCAGTACACTGAAGAAAAGCCCATTCCCGAGCTCCTTGTCAAGCTCCAGGTTCTCCAGCCCTACACTGACCAGCTTTACTTACGATTCTGAGGAAGATGCTGGAGGAC
Organism: Pitta sordida; assembly: GCA_013390025.1. Lineage (NCBI taxonomy): Eukaryota > Metazoa > Chordata > Aves > Passeriformes > Pittidae > Pitta > Pitta sordida. Next base: position 124,197 of record WEKX01026677.1, on the reverse strand, counting down.
TTGAAGGATTTCTCCACCCCCGCTGAGGTACACTGCGCAGAAGACGGATGCTGCCTGTCGAACTAGCAGCGGGGCTTGTGCTAAATTTCAACCTCTCTGGCCACCTACTCAACTGCTATTAATATTGCCGTTATCGTATTTCACTGAATTCCCATGTGCTGCTGAGAATAGAAAGGGTCCAATGGAAGATGTGGTTGCTGCATGGGTACAGAAACATGAGGACATTCTTCCAGCACTTGGATTCTTATCAAACTGATATTCAACCCTGAGTGCCACAGTTCACTGCTGAGAATGCTGGAAATAAACCAGTCAAGTTATGGCTGCAGAGCTTGAGAACAGCTTTTGGAAATGCACCTTTCTCTTTGACTACAAAAAGCACATGCATTTTCCATAGCAACACATTCATTGGACCCAATGCCACAACAGCACACAGTCAGGTATAAGATGACAGCAGAAAGTGTTTATCTATGCTCCTTCAAAACCACTGGCTGACAGCAACTTGCTCCCTGGGCCCTGATGACCGAGCAGCTGGTTTCCACCCTGTGCCCTCGCCTACTAATGAGGGAGCTGAGGGGTGGAGAAGAGACGCCCATGAATGGAAAGGCAGACAAGGAACATAGTCAGCCAACACCCTCCATGGGAATCTATAACCTCCCATCACTTCAGAGCCTGTCCTCTCACACCGCCTCTTCAGCATAGTGCTTCCTTGCTGATCTCACCCCTTATGCTTCCACACCATTCTTAAATCCCTTATCAAAATAAAACCAGGCACTTTTAGAAACCTGCATCAATCCCAGCAAGTCACCAGACAATAACATTAGCCATTTCCTCAGAGCCTTTTCCGACCACTCCCTGAGTGGTCCATCTTTGTCAGCTTCCTCATATCCATCTAATCTAGAGGTTCTCCCAAAGAGAAAACAAGTATTCTGTAGGGAAGAAAGCATGCATCTCAAATAAAAAAATAAAAATAAAAATAAAACCCTCAGAAGATAAACTCTATGCAGAGGAACTTGGTATGATAATCTGAGCACTCCTAGGCTTTGTCCGAGGGGTGGGCAGAGGAAGTGGGATGGCACATTTTTTCCAAGTTGTTGCTGCAGCAAAAAGAAGACCAATGAAATCCTGCATCTTCCTGTTTAAGTATTAAGCTATCTTAAAGAAAATTGAAGTTGGACTCTATGATCTTGGAAGTCCTTTCCAACATAAATGATTTTAATATTAATAATACTTAGTGTAGCTTTGTTGGCTGGTCCCTTTTTGTGTCTTCTCCTTACTCCATTCCTAAACCCCCCTAAAATTCAGCAGCTCCACAAATTCCAGGCAACTGAATTGTATCTCTTGTATTGTTTTGTCTGCTTGGTTTTTCCAGGGCAAATCTAGAATGTTTCCTTGGCCTACATTGGTTATTATAAATTTCAGATCTAGACTGGTACCTATGCAAAAATAAGTAGAGGATATTTTATTTCTGAAGTCTACTGGCCATATGCCACACCCTTTGACCAAGAAGCATGAGAAGGTCCATTGTATCTTAAGAAAAATGGTGGGCTTTCTGCACCAAGTATTAGAAGTTGTGCAGTTGACTCCCAAATCTCACAGAATGTTAGGAGCTGTCAAAAGAAATGAGTTTGTTCACATACAAGAGGACTTGTTAATTTCAGAGGTGAAATTAATTGCTGCTCAAGAAAAAAATTGCTTCAATACATACAGTATGTTAGATAAATTGATAGATACATATCATCAGTACTTACACGTGCTGTAGATGGTTATATGTATCTTCCAAAGCTTTGGTATTTAGAACTTGGAGCACATGACTTTACTGAATCTCTCCTTTTATCTCCCTGATACTTTTTTTCTTTTTTTAAAGCTTGCACATAACTCAGTTGACCTTTACACAAGGATTATCTTAAATGTTACTCCACTTCTACCTTTTTTCTTTCTTGTACCTTCTCAAAATGTTGAGATTTTATACTCCCTCCTCCCAAGAAGCAACATACTTGAGCTTCTTCTGTCGATCACCAGGGTCATCATCTACATTCACTTCTCTTGCATTTATTTTGTAAGATCCTTTACCTCCATTCCCTCACGCAAATCTAGACCATATTGTGTAAATTTTGTAGATTAATTTGAAGAAAAATCAGTAAGCGGAATACACAATTGTGCTAGCAATTCCTTCCAAAATAAACAGTCAGTATATCTGGGAAGTCACTCTGAAAAATAAGTATTAAGATAGGCAATTAAGTGCAATTGTGTTTTTAGAAATACATGCAAAACCACAAAATGAGCAGCTGTTAGTTTGCCCAAATATAGTTCAACTGCATTATAATAAAAAATAAAAAGGTATAAAGTCTACTCGCTTCAGCTAAGCTGCAGCAACCATGGCAACTCATATTTAACTTCTTTTTTTTCAAGACAATACCAAAATTCACTTTTTTTTACTGCCTCGATTCTTTGTCATCATTAAATATTTCCAGAACTGTGGTCCTTTTTATTCCCAACTCTCACAACTAACTGGAGTATTTCAACATTCCCTCTTCCCACACACAGATATTAGAGGTAATTTTTAGAATAGCCTTCAATACTGACCCATTTATTCCCACAAAGCATTGCTCAGACACCTCTGCACAAACTCCAGATATGGGTAAACAAATTATTGCAAGAGATTTTCGTGCAAAACATTTTCCATCTAGCCACTACTCCAGAGCAGCTGCTATGTGCACTCTCTTACATTCAACACCCAGGATTAATACAATTGCTCTGTTTGGGTAAATTCAGATGTTGTCCCTTGGGAAGAGCTACAATTTGGCAGACAACTTGCTCAAAGACACAGAGAGATTTTCCAGTCTCTATAGATAAAAAAATCACCCCAACTATCTCCTTCAATCAATCTCCTCCCCTGGTCTGTGCCCAGGGAAAGATCTAGTAAATGTAATCCTTTGTTATTTTTGTATCAAGCTAACAGGTGGTGATGTACAAGTGTCTTGTGTATAAGCAAAACAGTTTACCACAGCTCATAACACTCAAAAGCATAAAAGAGGAAAAAACAGAACTCAAGTCTATACTGCATAATTTATACTAGATATTTGAACGGATAAAGCAAAAATATAACTGAGAGTGACTTATACTGGTATCGCTATGTTCACGCCTGTGCTAACACCCAGTTTCACCAGCCCAAATTGGCATCTGCTCAGTTGTTGTTGTTATAACCCATACACAGAAACAATGCAGCTCAGAGGTGACTCAGAGGTAGCAGCAGCTGCTACAGGCCCATGAATGGGAAGTAATCTGGGATTCAGTCCACTCCAGTGGCCATCTCCTCAGGAAAGCCAAGACATAAATGCACAGCTTTTGAGAAAGCGTCACAGATCAAGGACAATGGAAAAAATTAGATTAATGGACTAAGGGAAGACGAAAAAAATGAAGGTACAAGGTAAGAGCATCTTGTTCCATGATACAGATTTTGGAAACAAATTAAAGTGACCATGGAGTTTTTCCTTAAGTAAATCACTACTGCAGGATTGAATCATTTAGTTTAGTCTCTACATTTGGAAAAAAAAAACTTTAAAGAACTACTGGGTTTTCTCAGTAATATTTTTGCAAAATAGTTCATGAGCAAATAAGAAGCACTGAAAAAATTAAAATGCTTCCTTTTTGGAATTTTGCTGTATTTTCTCTATGTTTCTTTGCGTTACCCTAGCAACACAGAGCACATCATCACTCTTCACACAGAGCACAACAGTGTGAAACACAGACTGAACCTGATTCTCTCTATTTAAGTCAGTTCTCTAACTTAGTGTGATCAAATATGCCCAAAGAAGCAAGGCAAGCAGATATAAATAAATGTTATTTTCTATGTTTTCTTCATCTGCCAGCATTTGTGGAAACATATTTAGAGGCAGGAAATGCAAAAGTCTAATATTAATGCGAAGTCTAATACTAATCTATGCAAGCTTATCAGACCAGGATAATGGAAGAGGATGTATTCCCTTGAATGTCTCTCAGAAGACACAGCATGAAGTAGCAACAACATTTAAAACAAAAACAAGATACAAAAATCAAGTAACATTCACAAAGTGTAGTACTCTTCACAAAAATGTTTGTGTTTCACAGAATGGACAAGACGTAAGACAAGTACATATAATCTTCCATATTTGCTTCAATTTCCACATCCCATCCTCACCTCCTGCAACATCCACAAGTAAGGGAGCTCCTTAAATTCTGATTCAGGTTCCTTATGGCTTCATAGATTTATTTCTACAACATTTAAAATGTCTAAATTAAATTTGTGGCTATCAATAATACTGGGTAAGTACCAACTTTTAAAATTAGCTTTTGGGGGGGTGAAAATGAGTCTGTCCACCCCAACAGAAAACACTGGTTTAAGGCTACTTAGCGCAGCCAAGTCAGAGGGTATTTTTAAGCATTTGCTCAAAACATTAAGGTTTTTGGGCCAGGTTTTCTGGCCAACTTTTTAGTGCTGGAAAAATGAATGCTTCTTTACTGTAATGTGAGAGAACGGGTAAAAGTCCAAACACGGGCTTTGCCAGAATGTTAGAAAGCCTGAGTGGGAGACAAAAAGGGGAGGTGGGGGGAGGAGAAAAGTTAAGCTAGTCTGACCATATACCTCTGAAACTGGAGAATTTACATTCATTCTGAGCATCCCAACCTACTGAAACCAAAGGTGCTATTAGTCACTTAGGAGTTTCTGTTGTAAAGTTAGAGGAGTCTGAGAATAAAAACCTAAACAAAATTAATGATATGGGAAAACAATCCTAGCCAGGGAACTAAAGATGATCTCACACCTCTCTTTCACCAGTACTTATGAAGTATGTAATTTGAATCACAAAACTGATGACTAAGGGGAAAAAAAAAGCTTAATACACCAATTAAGACATCATCAAAATGCTCCAACAAGCTATTACAACTAAGTCTGGTGGTAGGGAGGGAGTGGAACAAAATGATCCGATTCAGCTCCAAGTGAGGCCATGGCAATATTCCCAACATCTTTAACGAGTGCATGAGTAAATGCTAAATTAGAAATCTTCCTTCTCATGAGAAAGAAGATATTATATGAACAAACTCTTGGAAATTACATTACCCATCTGCAGAATTTCACCAACCATCTCAGGCAGATAAAGCACTGGAGAAAGAGGCTCCTTAAAACACACATGGTGGTTATAAGCTACCCTCCCCAAAAGTCAACCAAACTGCAGGGCCAAGATAAAACAAAAGTAACCCCTGGGATCTTGAAGAGGTTATTCTATAAATTCTTCTTCAGAATTCCTACAAAAAGACCAGGCACTCCTTTTGATCCTGGTAAGGCTAAAAAATTCAACCTTGCGACTCTCATCTAGGAATTCACAGCTTTTGAAAACTAAGGGTATCTCAAAACCTCTGTGAATACAAATCATTACTGCATTTAATCATTGCAAAGATTATGGTTAAATTGCAGAGAACGTCAATGGCACCAGTTTGCTACATGTCTCAGCTTCCCATTTGACAGTCTGCATGTTCCATTAGCAACTGCTAAATCCAGACCAGCTGCCTATGAACTGCCTATGGAAGTAGCCCATGTGATCCCAAGTTTTTGGCCTTATCTGACTGAGAAATCCCAACAGCAACAGTGCAGTCACTATATTCATTGTTTTACAGTTCTGTGAAAAGCCAAAACTTTATCATTCCCCAATTAAGACTGAAAATCTAGACAGGATGAAAAATTAAAAGGCAGTTCAATAAAATTAATCAGATGCTTCTCCTCTTGATTACACTTAATTCTACCTGAAACAAATTACAACTGGGGAAGAATCACATACCAAGTCATCTCAGAGGTCCCATCATCAACATGCACCTTGCAACAGTGAGACTCAGAATAATTTCCAAGGTCTCCTCTGCTCTCCAGCTCTAGATTAATGGAGTTGGAAATATAAATTAACTCAAAGCGGTGGAGGAACATCCAGTAGCATCCTCCAATGAGGAGAGGATACACCGGTCTCTGCGGATGGTTTAGAAATAGGAAGTCAAACTGCAGCAAAATTCCGCTGTTCCTTGACAAGAATGCAACCACTACAAAGTACAGGAGACAAGAACAATATGAACATACCTTTACCCTTTGACCCACAGATAGCACACATGGATGATAAGCTTGAGCATTATCATCAAGTTTAGTTGCCAGATGGCAAAATGTTGACCACATTATCCACACAATACAAAGAGTTTTGCAATATACTTCCACTTTCTTGCGGCATAGCGTTAGACAAGGTGAAAGGGCCATGAAAATACAGGTGGAGTGCTCTTAATATATTACCCTCTATACATTTCAGTGCAGATGCAATTAGTGGCCCTCTTAACCTGCTAGTATCTGTATTTTAAAAATAAATTTAATAAAAGTCTGTCATAGATTATTTTAAGCAAGTGAAGGTACAAAGATATGCGACAATCTTCATCAAAGAAATACATTTATGTCAGAGCAGTATAGTGTACAAGTATTTTAAGACACTAAAAATAGCTTATACAGCAATGGAAGTTAGGCAAGCCTCATCTTTAATAACATAAATCAGTACTCTCAAAATTAGCTCATGATACAACAAAATCAGCCATCTGTTTGACACCAATTTATTGAAAGACACTGATTCAGAACCACTCCGATAGTTAGATATGAATTGCTCAAAGAGAAAGAAGATAAATATGAAGTCTTCTGCCCACTCTACATTTAACACTCTTCTTGGAAAACAGCACACTGAATATATGTGAAAATATGCACCTCAGATTTTTTTTCAAGTAGGAAAGAATCTGTGGAAGCTTCTGCTAGGGAAAAAAATACAGAAATGTTGCATGAACTCTGAACAAAATGTAAAGTATGTAATTACTTGAAATATTACTAAAAGTAACCTAGTTATTACTTAAGGCCCTGAAGGAAAAACCCTGACACAGGACAGCTACACAGGTGAATATATTTGAACTTTTTTTGCATAATAAAGTTACCAACAAAAACCTTTTGAAGGTTTGAAGCAAAAAACACTGAAGCAATGTTTCAAAAAGGAAAGCCACCAGGAAAAGAATAATAAATTAAAAGCACAGATGTATCATTCTTTGCAAAGAGAAAAACATGAGCTCTCATCAAATGCACTCCCAAATTTATTCTCATGTTAAGCAGTGACATTGAAATTTTAGCACTGATAAACGCTGATAGCTCAGAAATCAGACTAGATATGAAATAAACAGGCCATTTAAAATACATAAATGCACATTTAAATTAAGTCTGTGCTGATTTTCAATCAGTAAAATCTCATATGCACTCATTTTGAGTGTCATACTAATCCCCTGAAAAAATATGTTCATTAGCACAATCATAATTCCACAGCAACTTACAGAAATAAAAACCATTTTGAACTTCTACTTCCTTCACAAAGGCCTTTACTTCTGCTAATTTTGGCTTGCATAGAGGATCCAGTATTTCATGGGTACAATCAAGCCTTGCCAAAGTGTTTTCACAAGTTGAACGCTAGCCAGGGAGCACCACAAGTGGTAAGAGAGTTCTAGTCAAATCAAAAAGCAATTCTCTATGAAAAATGAAACATACAATTATCCAATGAACACAATATGACACTATTTACTCTCTTAAATGACTATTAATTTTATTGCAAGTACAAAGAGTAGAATGGACTGCAACTTGTTTTTATTTAATGAGATTTCTTTTTCTGCCCTCTCTCTTCTGTAAGTCTTAAGTTGACCATCTATACCCAATTAGTCTTATATTCCTCTCTTTGTTCCTGTCTCTTGCTGCGTTGACCATCACCAGAAGAAGAGCCACATGCTTTCAAATTCTGGCTATAAATTAATCTCTGCTGTATCCTCCACCAACCAGCAAAGTACAAGGTAATTTCTAATAATTATAAATTCTAATAATTACCCACTAATTATTTTTATGTGCCTAAGGATCAGGGCATTACACACTTCAATCAGTACATTCATGGAAACCTGTACAGCTACTTCTTGCAATACTATTAAAGACTACCCTTTTATAACCATCATCTACCCCCTAATTCAAAGTGTGCACTGTTTGAAGCTGACCCAGTGTTACTGTTTGTTTTGCAAGTTGCCTGGCAGAGACATCTGAGCAATAGAGAATGCAAACAGTGAGAAATCATCTTTACCAGGTATCCCAAATTAGCTGAAGAGTTATTAGAAGGCTATTCCAAACAACAGCAGTGGTGGCATGCAGACCACCAACAACCGAGGAAATAAAGACTAAAAAGACTCTACCTCCTCTTCAGTTAATGTAAAAGCAGATTCTAGATTTTTTTACAGGCATAGTAAAAAAAAAAAATCTCAGTACACTTGTTTTGAAACTGAAGGGAGTCTTCATAACTTAAAATTGCACTAACAAAGAAGTCACATTACCAAGACTTGAAGAAACCTGAACTAATTAGCTGGAGTACTCTCTCATTTAGAAGGTTTAGTAGTTTTTTTCCACTGTTTTCATTGCTTCTTACTTGAACGTTTTAGGAGATAGTCTTTCCTGTAACTGCAGATGCACAAATAACAGGAACATGTTCCATTAAATGTTGAATGCCAAAAGCTACATGCAATTAAGCTTCACCAAACAGCTTCTAGGATCTTGAACATATTTGCTTTCCTGACAGAAATTCTGCAAACAAAAGCTCCTTCTACAAGTAATGTACACGTGCCTTTGTTACACGTCCATCATAAAGATTCCTTCCCTAGGAAATAAAAAAAAGCAGGCCTCTCTCTCTCTCCTCAGACAGTAATACATCATTTTTAAATGAGAGAAAACACATTCCTGGGCAACAGGTGACAAGAAGAAATTTCTCATGTTCACTGCTTCCCCACCTCTCCCGAACTGTAATTAAGCTAGAATCATGGAATTGTCTAAGTTAGAGAAGACCTTTAAGATCACTAAGTTGGACCACTAAAACCACGTCCACCAAGTACCACATCTACAAGTCTTAAGTATCTCCAAGGATGGGGGCTCCACCAATTTCTTGGACATGCTGTTCCAATGCTTTTTCACAGAGAGGGTGATCTCTCAGTGGAATGGGCTGCCCAGGGAGGTGGTGGAGTCGCCGTCCCTGGAGGTTTTTAAGAAAAGGTTGGATGAAGTTCTTGGTGACATGACCTAGATATTAGGGTAGGATGAGGTGTTGGTAGTAGGATGGCAACAGGTCAGGTTAGGTAACAGGTTAGATTAGATTAGGTAACGGGTGATAGGTTGGACTTGATGATCTCTATGGTCTTTTCCAACCTTACTGATTCTGTGATTCTGTGTGATTCTGTGATTCACAACCTTTTAGATGAAGAAATTTTTCCTAATATTCAATCTAAATCTCCCCAGGCAGAACTCGAGGCCATTTCTTCTTGGCCTGTCACTTGTTATATTGGAGAGGAGACCAACCACCACCTTACTACAACCCCCTTTTCAGGTAGATATAGACAGTGATACAGTGCCCCTGAGCCTCCATTTCTCCAGGCTAAACTACCCCAGGTTCCTCAGCCACTCATCAGATTTGTGCTCTAGACCTTTCATCAGCTTTGTTGCCCTTCTCTGGACACACTCTAGCACTTCAATGTCTTTCTTGTAGTGAGGGGTTCAGAACTGAATACAGAATTAAGTGTGGCCTCACAAGTGCCAAATACAGGGGAACAATCACTTCCCTAGTCCTGCTGGCCACACTATTCTTGATACAGGCCAGAGTGCCATCGGCCTTCTTGGCCACCTGGGTACACTGCTGGCTCTTGTTCAGCCTCTGTCAACCAGCTCCCCTGGGTCCTTTGCTGCTGGGCAGGTCTCCAGCCACTCTGCCGCAAGCATTGCGTGTTGCAACCCAAGTCCAGAACCTGGCACCTCACCGTGTTGAGCCTCATTCAATTGGCCTCAGCCCATCAACCCAGCCTGTCCAGATCCTTCTCTAGAGGCCTTCCTACCCTTCACAGATCAACACTTCTGCCCAGCTTGGTGCCATCTGCAAAATGCCTGAGGGTGCAACTTGCCTAGCTTCCCCCGCTCCTTTCACTGCAGTGCCCCATTGTCTAAATACACTGAGAAAACCAAGAAGCATCAGCTTTTCATTCCAGCTTTTGTTCTGATAAAACTCATGCAGGCCATTAAAGGAGGTTTAACATGCAACTTTGACAGACACTGGACAGAGCATAAGCATAGAGTACCTGCTTACTCCTCCCGTACTGCCAACCTGGTGCACAATTAAGAGCAGCTACTACGCACCCACTGCTCACATGGTACCAAGCAAGCAAAGCTTGGGCACCCAGACTTGTGCTGTTTGGTGCCATATTCCCTGGATTCAGAGATTTAAAATCTTATCCAATGGACAAAAAAAAAATACTGAACAAAAACCAGAAGAAATTTAGAAATGCAGACACATCATTTCATCATGATCACTACAATAGACAGACTACATTACCTGGATAACTGGAGATTTCTGTATAGGTTATTTATCAAATTATCTTGTTGAATATATTCACAAATTATTGAAACAGTATTAGAGAAAACTGAATTTAACTAAGGAATTTGTTTACAACTCAAAGAGGAAAATGTTTCACAAAGACAAATGTTGTTTATAAAAAAGTATTCTCTTGGAAGAATGAAAATATCCAAATGAAATGGCAAATTCTAGTAAACCACCAATGCTAAGTGACTTTTGTATGATTTCTTAACAGCAGTCAACATTCAATACCAGTGGCGAGGTCAGATTTCAAAGAATAAAATGTTCTGCACAGATAGAGAGAGAGGGTTTTGCAGGACAAGCACAGCAGAGGAGTATAATTACCAATGCATCTTATTCTGTGCTTATTCAGCCTGTGTGGGTGTGCCTTCTACATAACCATCTGATGTGCGATCTAACAGTTACATTTCCAATACCAAAACCAGTAAAAAACCTCTTAAATTAACCAATCTTTTTTAAGCAAAACTAGGTTTTAAGTAATGATGCTGAATATAGTATATGCAAATACAGGCACCAGCTTATTTCAAGAGACTTTCAGCCATTCTTAAGCTTCTACTAAAATTTCAAATGACTTAAAGAAAAAAACATCATATGTTAAATTAGTAATAATTCATGATAATATTTTTCCCTGTGATTGCACAACCTGGTCACATATAGATGTAGTCAGATACTGATACTCTAGATTAAGAGATCTACCGTGATTTTATTCATCTTTTCAGATAGCTCTGCATACAATTTTCCACACTTGCTAAAGCTTAACAATGTAGATTGCTTGCTTGATTTATCAAATCAAATTAATTGCTTCCATACAATTTCTGTCTGATTTTTTTGTTTTTCAAAACCACATACAGGAACATGGGATCAGATCAAGAAACCTCTGTCTAGTCCAGTATCCCACCTCCCACATAATCCTAAGTGGTTGCTTAAGGAAGGGTAAAAATAGAGAGGCGAGATGCTTCTGGTTCATGGACCTTGCAAGCTAGATGTGGTTTCCTCATTCTAAGTTACTCTGAAAATATTTCCCTTCTAACTTCTCCAGTACCCCTTGAACACAAATTTTTATCATGCACAGTATCTGTTGGCAAGGAAGCCTACTGCCCCTCCATTTGGTTCACTGATTATTCATACAACATATGATGTAGTGCCTACTTGAACCACTTGTTCAAGTCATCCGCTAGGGAATTTTTGTTTATTTGCTTCTTTTAAACTTGCTGTTTTGTTCAGGTCTCTCCTCCATCCATCATCTCTCTTTCAGGCTCAGGACTCTCAGCATGTTTAATCAAACATGCAGCAGAAGCTATTTCTACTTTTGGTCAGAGAAATGTCATGAGGATGAAGATATTCCAGTTCCATAGATCTGAGTTTGGGGAGGAGAAGTGAGAGAGGCAGAAAAGGGAAATTGATCCAAATGAAAAGTTTCATATGGTATTACACCACCATTAAACTACAACACACAGCAGCACAGTCATGTGGTATTGTTTTTCCTATTCCTAATACGTGTTTCTGACTAGGGTTGTTTTGGATGTGTCTTTTTCATTTTCCAGTTTGAACCATAATTAAGCTTAAATCATAGAATCTTTTTGTTTGGTTAGTTGTTGTTTTGTTTGGTTGGTTCTTTTGACTGGCACTGAACAGTTGCCATTACAAAATTCTCTCAAAATTCCTGACTCACTGTCTCAGGCCTGAGCACTATCTGCTATGCCAGAACTCATGATTTTGTGAATAAAATTGGAATTGTTCATATTTTTCAAGTTTTCTTCTATTTTATACATACAAAGAGTGCACTATCTGAAAATATTACCCTGAAAACTAGTACTAAAATCCGTTCCCTACAGTAGTCAACACTAAATCTGGATAGATTAGGATTGGTTTGTGGAACTGTACAGTAAGTCCCTAACTGCAGATATCTGTGTTGAAAATACATCACATCATCAAATCAAACCATACATAAATATACTGTGCCTTCTGTTAACTCAGGCATTTTTAGCTAGTGTTTTACCAAGTACATCCTTCACCCCAGAAAATGATCACAGTTGAGGGCATCTTACAAACATCAGGTCACAGAGTTAAAAAAAATGTTACTGCATCATAAATCTGACAAGTGTATTTCAGTGGTTATTCACAGGGAACAAGTGGCTGTCTGTAATTTAATAGCCTTTGCAAAAGCAAAAGTATTTTGAACTTCGACTCCCTTTCCCCGCCCCAGTTAACTATTTTATCATACACGTAACTCACTGGAATCCACGTCAGTTGATTACTATCTGTACATACTGGGTTCAAAGGTGTGTACATGTTTACATTTGCAGGACATTTTTTTCAGAAGGTAAAGGAAAAAGGAAATATCATCTGCATTAATCAGCCTTCTTACTCTAGTCCTAGCAATCAGCTGCAGCAGCTTTCAAATTTTTTCTTTCTGAATCACTTTGTGATACCACACTCCCTTCCCAAGCAGACAGAAATCTGGGGAGGGGACACATATGCCACAAGGCAGGGCTGTCCGGAGGACTGGCTCTGCAGGAACCTCATACGACATTCAACAAGGATAAAGGCCAAGTCCTGCTCCTGGGATGGACCTGATTCCTGTGACTGCAGAGTGGGGTAGGGAGTCAGACCTGGAGGACCTGTTTGGTCAAGTATCAGCCAGCATCAAACTCTGGCACCATTGCCCAACAGCACCCAGGGCCGTACAAAACGGAGCGTGACCAGAAGGCTGACAGATCTAATCATTCCTCCTTTCCTCAGCACTTACTATGCCACAGCTGTAATATTGCTGTTTCCAGTTTGGTATCATTTAGTACAGGAAAGAAACATTGACCTAGATATTAGGGTAGGATGAGGTGTTGGTAGTAGGATGGCAACAGGTCAGGTTGGGTAACAGGTTTGACTAGATTAGATTAGGTAACGGGTGATGGGTGATAGGTTGGACTTGATGATCTCTATGGTCTTTTCCAACCTTACTGATTCTGTGATTCTGTGATTCTGTGATTGATAAACTGGAGCAAGTTAAGACGAGATCACCAAGACAGTCAGGGCTGCAGATGGTGAGGTTGATTACCTGAGCTTGTTCAGTTCTGTAGAAGAGTTCTCAGAATCACAGAATTAACAAGGTTGGAAAAGACCATAGAGATCACCAACTCCAGCCTATTACCTAACACCATCTTATCATATAAATCATGGCATTTAGTACCTCTTCTTAAATAGAGCAATGTATGGGAGCACGGTGCTGCGGCTCATGAGCACTGGGACTGCCTCCCTCTGCTTTTAGTGAACTGTTCAGTGCCTCAGCCTTCCCTGCTCAACCTCCACGGCCCCCAACTCCAAGCCCCATAGCAGAGGAGTATCCACCAGGCCTGCTGCTGGGGAGCAGCTGAAGACTGAGTTCCCATCTCAGAACTCAGAGAGAGACGGGTGTAGTTGGTGATGCTGCCACACACAGGCCCCAGGTCACTACATGACAAACCAGGCTGCAGGACTCCTGTCGCCTGCTGTGGCTCTGGCTGACTCTCCTTGCGCTCTGTGCATGCTCAGGTTGGTGCTGGTTCTGGTGCCTGTGAATGCAGTGTTTCTCTCTTGTGCACTGTTTACAGGTTATTCCAAGTTGGAAGGGACCCACAAGGATCATGCAGTCCAACTCCCAAGCAACTCCCACGCAGGGATCGCAGTCCCAACCCTGGAGCCATGGGCACTACACTCTGTCGTCTAGACCATGTCACTGAGTTCCTCATCCAGTCTTTTCTTAATCACCTTCAGGGATGGCGACTCCACCACCTCCCTGGGCAGACCATTCCACTGAGGGACCATTCTCCCTATGAAAAAGCTCTTCCTAACATCCAACCTAAACCTCCCCTGGCATAGCTTAAGGCCATGTCCTCTTGTTCTGGTGCTGCTAGATTCCAGGTTTCTCGAGACGATGTACAGTTATTAGTATGTATTTTAAACCCACTTCCTTTTTAACAGTCTGAGGTAACTTGTCCCTAGTCACAGAGCTGGGGGACAACTTTTAAAGTGATACATAGGACAGTCCTTGGTTTCTCCACCTGCCACTTCTGTTACTGCCTTGTCAATTCTTGTTGAAACAAAACAGGGATAAGGAAGGTAGCAGGCCCTTCTTAGCTGTTGAACTTCCATGGGCTATCAGTGGACTACGCAGTAAGTTGGGCCAGAGTCCTTTGGAAGAACTGGTCCCAGGAAGAGATTCCTCCAAATTCAAGAGTTGTCCAGTTGGGTTTTCTTCTGCTGTTTTAGGGTTTTTTCCCCTTTTGTTTCTTGAAGACAACAGATCTCTATCATTTAAAAGAAATATGAAGAGATCGTGCCTTTGTGTCGTTAAGCCTGGCTGCTATCTTGCACTTTTTGTTTCCAGCCCTCTGCCCCTTCTTATCATCTAACCATGTGGTGAGACATGATTTAATTTAACTGGTTTCAGAAACAACAAGAAGACAATCCTGTAACCCTATGGAAAATGCACTTTATATTTGAATTTATTATTGCATTACCAATTGCATTCTGTAGTATTCACAGTATAAAACATGTTAATGCCATTTTAAAGGATAAGTGCTACAATTAAGCTGTCACAATAATTCAAATTGAAACCACTGAAAGCTCAGGAATAAAAATGGCCAAAAGTAGGGCTCTGTATGAAGTAGGATAAAGAAGTGTTAATAAGCTGTTCAGCATCACTTTCTGTTTACAGAGTATGGTTAACTGGCAAACTCCTGTATCCATGGAAAACTTTAAGAAGTCAGCTTTCCCCACTATTTAAATATAGAAGCTCTTCCTGTTGAGTTGCCTGCAAAAAACCTAACTCATCTTTAGCAATTTGGCAGTAAATTACAACTAAAAATAATAAAATAGTGATTTTGCTTACATGCTTCTGTGTAATTGATATCAACTAACACAAACTTATTCTTTTCATAAGTCCTTCAACTCCAATACCAGACACAAAGACTTTTTTTGCATGGAAGAAAAAAGAATCACCATAAAAAATTAATGTTTTCTCTTTTCCTTATTTTGTAACTCACTGCTACTCATCCAAAATGCATTCTCTCTATCTCCTGCATTGCTTTATAAACTGTATTTAATCCTGAGATGTTAGGGGATTACAATGAACACAGGTGCTTAAAATTTAGATGGATTTCCTTGGGAATCATAAAAGGTTAGAGACAGTTCTCTTAATAAAAAATGAACATTGAAGATGTATTGTAAAGGCTTTTAGGAATTACAGTTTTGTACTTCTTAAACACCCCCCCCCCCAAAAAAAAAAAGTTATTCCAGAGATACTTTTAAAATCCAGCATCCAGGTTGGCTGAGTCACCAACACTGGATGTGCTCAAGGGGAGGCTGGACGAGGTGCTGAGTGATATGATCTAGATGTAGAGGATAGGTTAGTTGGATTATAGGTTGGACCAGATGATCTTCAAGGTCCTTTCCAGTCTTATCTATACTGTGATACTGTAAAATGTAACAGGATCAAAAATGAGGACTTTGAACAAACCAGCCCCATTCAGCAGAAAGCTGCTGTCCTCTAAAGTATTTGAATTCCAATATAAGCCTATGGATTTGCATCACTAGAGATGCTTGAACTGTATTTTTTTTCCAAATTTGTTCAGACTCCTCCTGTACACTTTCAGCTACATGTATAGAATTACAGAGTTTTTCATTTTTACAGTGGAATTAACTTCACAAAATAGATAAATGGTAAAATCAAACACTATCGAAAGTATCATCTCATAAAGGAATTATACATTATGTATTAATTGTTAAGTTACTCAACAGAAAAAAATCCATCTCAAACATTTCTCATAACAGTCAGAAAATTCACAGATAAAGCAGAAAGGTTAAATAGCACCACACCCAACACTTTATAGACTTTACATTGAAGAGTTGGAGGCAAATTTCTAGCAGGTATAGTCCAATGTCTGGAACACATTTTATTGACTACAACAGTTTTACTGGAGTGATTTACAGTTTATGCAGATTAAAACCTGAGCACAATTATTTTACACTTAAGAACAACAGTTTCACTAGACTGATAAAATACACTCTTTTCATTTTATCTCTGCATAGTCCTAAATATTATTAAAAGTTAAACTTCTGAAATTAATGATCTTGAAATTAGTTATATCATAAACAAAATAAATCAAGCAATTTAAATATTTAGAATGTGGCTACGTCCACGAAGTTAACGTATTTCTATGACAATGTCCATAGCAGAAAGGAAATACACACACTTAAATTGAAGGAACATTCCTAGAGTCATTCTGATGTGAGGGTCTTGCACTTTTCCATTTCAAGGGAACTGTCACTAGGAGACTCAGTTACCACATTAAAGGCCTATTAGAACCACATGTGTAAAAAATGTTATTTCCCTGGATCTAAATGGGGGGAAAGCAGCATTCATTGTTCTAATTAAATTGTGGTTAAATCATTTGCATTTCAGCTTTCAAGACCCACAAAAAACTGTCTTTTACTCCTTTCATCTCAACTTGAATTCAAAGATAGTTTCTAAAGTGCCCAAGCCATTTTGGTGAGTGACTCTTTGGTCACATACATGGAGAATTTACACATGTACAAGTTTTGGGCTATTATTGTACTACTACTACTGAAGCACTTGGCTTTTATCCAGTTCACAACTTTCTATTCTACATAAAATAAAAAGGCAGGAAAGGGTGGTTCCATGTTGTGCATTTGAGTGTTTTGGTTGGAGGTTTTTTGTTTGCTTGGTTGGTTTTTATTTTGAAGCCAAATTAGAACTAAGTTTTTCAACTCATTAAAATGCATGTTCCTTGAAAAAATCAGCACCACAAATTTAAGTTCAGCTCCATCACACACTCATAAGCATAACATTTTCAAGAAAAAAAAATCAGGATGATGTAGTAATTCTACAAATATATTAGATATGGAAGAGGATCTAAGTATGAATTCAGCATTATCAACAGCAAATACTACTTGCTCACAAATTGACTTGCATTCTCTCTTCCTTTGATTTTTTTTTTAATGGTGGTGGGGTTTTGTTGCTTTTGTTTTTGTCAGTATCCATTTTCAGGGTATTTGACTCTGTTTCCTTTGAGCAATATATGGCAGCTCTTCCTGAAGGACAAAACTGGATAGAAGTCCCAAAAGAGTGTCTCATAATCACACCTCGAACTTTGAAGTAGGTCACTTGCCAGACAGTTTAAGGAACTGAAAGATCCTGGTAAAGCAACCCCAAGAAATTCACAGGATCACAGAATATTCTGAGTTGGAAGGGACCCACAAGGATCATCGAGTCCAACTCTTAACACTGTCTCTCTGGCGGGAATCGAACCCAGGTCTCCCACACGACAGGTGGGGACACTCATCACTGTACTAAAGTAGATTTTTTCCTCTCCAAAACACAAATTTCTAATACTACTGGCAACAGTCCTCCACTCAAAAAAACTGTATTTCAGGGGGTTCTCTGCAGATTTCTTTCTTCAGAGGTCTACTTGATAGTGCTAACATTCCTCCCACAAATCAGAAGTTTCACTTTGCCTTTGCAGACCCTTCAAAAGAAAGTACCCTGAGCAGGAGATACAAGTGGAATCAGGAAATGCAGCATATTCCAGAGGACTAGAAAGGAAGAACATGCAAGTAATGAGAAACATCAACTTCCATTTACAAAACCATTTTCTCATTAAAAACTAATATCTGGTATAGAGTAAAACAGTGTTTGGTTATTGATGTACCACAAAAACAGGAATTTGCTGAGACTAAGCTCTGCACGGCAAGGAGTTATACCTGCCATCAACTCTTCTCTGCTACTGTTTCACTTCTATGAATGCTATTAAGAGCTGCACAGTTAGTGGTCGCACCCAAAAGGACAAGTAAGGCAATTTCATTACTGAAAGGAGGCAGTGGCAGTACTGTAATTTAAATTATGGGATAAAGATAGCTACAAGTGGACACTTTGTGCTTGGCTTAACTCACTGCTAGAAGGCTTCCCTTCTGACAACCTCTAAAAGGAGAGAGTTGCCCAGTAAGAGACAAGTGTTGTGATATGCAAGGTGGTAATTCTGTATGTATGCTTAAAGCAGTTAATGTTGTTATAACTGTTAAAATCTTATATAGTCAGAACAACACCCAACGAAATGCATCCTGACCCAAATGGAACAAGAGATGCAGAATATGTGCTTACACCCACATCTCATAGCAACAATTTCATTTTTTCAGGCTGTATTTTGAAAGCATCTAGTCTCTGAAGAACCTTTTTTTTTTTTTTGAGGTATTTCATATTCAGAAAGTATTCTCACTGAACTGAAACAGCCTGTCTCAAAAACTCAGCAGAAATGCAGCAACACAAGGAAGAACATGACATGTAACATGATATGTTACTTCTCCCTAGTTGGCTTTAGTTATATAAAACTTTATGCTACAGAAAGCACAGCATTCAATTTTTTCTAGGATTGATTTCTACTTTAGGAAATCAGGGGAAAAAATGTGCTAAAGAAACAGTAAATGGATAGGTTGCAAACTACCCAAAATTTTGAAATGTCAGGGCCAAATTCTGAGCTCTGTTATTTTATCTCATGTATGCACTTAGTCCCACTTCAGCAAGACATCTCCAACAGGGTTTTCTGTTTGCTTTACATGTGATTCACATTTCATTTATCAAGATAGATAATGAACGTGAAAAAGTACAGAGCAGTAAAAAGATGAAGGCCTTATCAAAATGCCAAGTTCTGCAAGGTGATGAGATACTTCCAGCTTCTTTGGAAACAATCATAGAATGGTTTGGGTTGGAAGGGACCTTAAAGATCATTTAGTTCCAACCCCTCTGCCATAAGGAGGGACATCTTCCACTAGATCAGGTAGCTCAAGGTCCCAGCCAAGCTGGCACTAAACACTTCCAGGGATGGGGCATCCACAGCTTTTCTGAGAAACCTGTTCCAGTGTTTCACACCACCCTCACAAGAAGAATTTTTTCCCAACACCTAAATCTAAACCTACGCCCTTTTAGTTTAAAGCCATTACACTTTGTCCTATCCTATGTGGCCTTCTGAAAAAAATCCATCTCCATCTTTCTTGTGGGCCACTTTTAGGCACAGGTCCCCCTGGAGACTTCACTTCTCCAGGATGAACAATCCCAAC
Source organism: Pitta sordida (assembly GCA_013390025.1). NCBI lineage: Eukaryota > Metazoa > Chordata > Aves > Passeriformes > Pittidae > Pitta > Pitta sordida. The sequence goes on along the minus strand of WEKX01026677.1, from coordinate 104,614 downwards.
TCTCTTAGCCTGTATTCACAGGAGAGGTGCCCCAGCCCTCTCATCAAAGTCCTGGCCCTCCTCTGGACTCACTCCAGTGAGTCCATATCCTTCCTATGCTGGGACCTCAAAGCTGGACACAGTGCTCCAGGTGAGGTCTCAGTTTTTTAGTTTCACCCAAGACACACTTTACAAATAACTCTGTAGTAATAATATTAATAGAAGCCAAGTATTTTAATTTTAATCTTTTATTGAAGAATGAAATCAGTATGGTAAAACAACATCAGAACTCAGTAACTGTGGTAACTTGTAAAAGTTCACTACTTAGGATTTTGCAGTGAATTGTTTCTTTGGGGGGTTGGGGGGGACTGTTTGTTGTTGCTGTTTTGTTGGGCTTTTTTTTTCTTAGTTTAATATTTTAATCTCTAAACCCGCAGTTGTTTGAATTTATTATTAGAATTTAATGAGATTCTTTAACTGGATACCTCATTTTACAGAATTGTATTTTTTTTCAGATAGGAGAATGAATTTGCTTGAAAGAAAAGACAAATTTGAGTTTACACTCTTGGTCTGATTGTTCAGGCTGCCTGCTTTAAAACTGATAATTGAGATAAACTCCGTCAGAACAGAAGTTTGGTGCCTGCCTATGAGAATTGCCGCTTTTAATACTAGAGTATAATTTTATTAAAACCCCTTCCACAGCTGGAAACAACTGGGTGTGTCACCCCTAAAGAGGCGGGTAAGGAAGTGATTAATATTTTTAAATAGAAACCATGCTGACAACTGAGAGTCACTCAGCTCATATTACATTCTTACTTTGACAGAACTAAAAAAATATAAGCATTAAGACAATCTTGCATTAATGTAAAAAAAATACACTCACAAATTTCTAGGCTTTAAAATAACATTTGCAATTATAAATAATAAAACCCTATGCTAAAAGAAAAATCAGTATACTGAAAGAATTGAAGAAGGACACATATGCATTTACACAAATAACTAGCCACTGAAGAAGATGATGTGCATGTGACTACTGTACATGGTGAGGAATAAGTGCATCTGGATGATCTTTCTTGAAACACATGACATATTGCTGTACTATACCACTGAGCAGATTTACAGAAAGACTGAACTATAAATCTCAGACATTAATCCCCACTCCCATTTTCACTGGCAGAAAAGAAACCATCCATGACAATATACTTTTTCCACATAATCCAACTACTAATCTTGCTGATCTGACAAAGCATGAACTTTGCAAGGCTTGGAGTGGCAACTAGGAATTTTACCCAGCCCTCTTCACACAAACTTCTAAACAATAAAATTTTAAGGAGATTTTCTTTGAAAAAAGGATAATCACAAATCACTAGAGTCTAGGTATATAAGAGGATTCTTGCTCCTCTTGTCCTAAATTACTTCTGGTAATTATAAAGGAGGGTTTTTCATCACGCCTGTGCATCATCTCAGTTGCAATAGAAAACAAAAGACACAGTTGTGGCCTCCTTACCAGATAGCAAGATTATTTTCTTAGAACAGTTTCTGATCATGAGAACAGCGGGTCTTTACCTTAACTCAGATGTCACAAGAACTCTGCATCACATACAAATAATGAGTTTGGTATCTCTGAGTAACTTAGTGGTGGTGTTGATTAGACTGAATGCAATCGGCAAAAGTATGGTGAAAGGCAGCAAGCATACTCAGAAATAAAGTATAAGGAGAAAATAACTTTTCCTGCTGGGAGGGGAACATGCCCAGGTCAGACAGGATGGCAGTCTGAGATAATAACAACCTGAGGTGTACAAATTCCCACAAGGTAAAGAAGAAGAGACACCACACTCAACTGTGAGGAAGCAGAGATGAGAAGCAGATGGAACACCTCTTCACAGAGCTCAACCCCCTCAAAGGGTAGGCGTTCCTCCTGAGGACCTTCTCAGAACCCGAGGTGCCAGATCAACTCAAAAAGTCTACAAAAGGTGAAGTGCAACAGGGACAGAGATGCAAGCTCCCAGCCAGTGTGAGAGACTGGTTTTGCTCTGAGATAAGATGAGGACTCTCATGTCCTCCTTAGCAACAGAAGCAGACCGACCCTTTTTAATAGCACCTTCCTCTTATCTATTTTCCACATCCAAGGCAAATCAGGCACCTTGTCATGCCTGACAGTACATACATGTCATACAGCACCCTGTTCTCGGCCATTGCAGACTGTGAAGCTGATTTTTATAAAGAAACAGTTTATTTAATCTCTTTTGGGTAGATAAAAAGCATGTTGTAATGGCGGTACAGCAGCGGCACACAGCAGTCCAGCAGTGTCAAAACACACACTGCTTCAGGCACACATTAATGTTATCCCATACAACATATCACAGCTGGTTTAAGATGTGGACACGTAGTCCCAGGTGACAGCAACAAAATGAATTTGCTTAAGAATGTCAGAAAGACAAAGGTGAAATGCAATCTTTTATAAAAGCAGATAAAAAAGTTTCCCTTCTTTGTAACAATTATGTTTCAATTATGAAACTGGAGTTAACAGAGGATAACAAGAAAGCAAGAAATTAAATACTAGTACCCCTTCGCGGAGGCCTGGCAAGTTTTGAAGACATTTCTAATTCAGCTTGAATGTATGAAATTATTTTTTTCTATTAAATAATAAAAAGACACATCAGATAAAATTTCTGATCAGACAGCATTTCTCTCCTGACTCTTTGAAAACCATCTGAAGACTAGCTTGCCCACTGGATAAACAAATTATTTCTATAATTAATTTGTCAATAGACAGAGCTATCATTGTGTAACTTATTTCCTTCATTTCTTGGAAAAAAACTTCCCTCCAATCCCTTTCCAACCTCCTAAACATGGCAAAAAAGTGCTAGTAGAGTTAGGATACCATTTTACAGCATGCTTAGATACAGAAGTTTTGAATTACTCTGTAAGCATTTTACACACACTGTGAGACTGTCATATGATATATAAAGTGTGGAGAATCAAACTTATACTGAAACAAATTAAAAGAGCATGCTTATATAGTTGGCAGCTCTTTCAACTCTAACCCAGACCCCCCGCATTGCTGTCCATAAGAAGTACTCAATAGTTAAATCTGCTTTTTTAAAAAACACTCATTAAACCATTGGTGAATAGGTATGATGTAAAACCCCTGTTGTCTCGTGACAACTTCAAATTCCAGCCTTACTTTCTGCTCACAGAGCTGGGAATGAAACTGGCAATGTTGAAAAGACCCCAGAAAACTTCAGTTACAGATCCACTGGATGAATTTCATGGCTGACCTCACTTTGGTGCTGCAGTTTAATGTTCGGACGAGTCGGACAACATACCTTGCACAACAGTTTGCTAACTCGACCTCCCCAGGCTTTCAGCTTGTCACTATTGACGCTGTTGAAGACCAACTCCTGACTGCCTCCAACCTTTCCCAGCTATACTCTTGGAGCAAACTTCCACCAAAGTAACTTTACCAAGGGTTTTGTGAATAATTTGAGCATGGCAGAGATTACCAACCCCGCAGCTTTTGGCATGACATAGGAACAAGCAGAGAGAATACCAACACCCTGGAAAGATGCCAAGTCCCTAAACACCAGATTAGTGAGAAAGTATGTTTTGGGCACGAGTCAAAGATTGGAAAACACATTGCCATCTTAAGTATCAGACCTCAAAATTGTATGAACTTTCATTTTGAACCCAGGCAGAGCATATCTACGTGCTACTGCTCAACCCAGGAGATTTCTTTCTAATTAAACGTCATTTCATAGTATTTTTCCCTTGTATATTTACAGAAGGATTACTGCCAGTTCCTCTTTAATAAAACTGATAACTTAAAACAGGAATCAATAATTAACATTTAACCCGATAGGGGTTCCAGCCAAACTCACAAAATCTTTTAACTTTTTTTTTTTAGACAATAAACACAATCTTTGTGCCAACACAATGAAAACAATTTGTACTGTAACAAAGGATGATTTTTGCTCCAGGATGATTTTTGCCACGACACATTGATCTTAAAACACCTGTCTATACAGTAAAGTTCCACATCAATGTCTTAGAAACTGGTAATAAAATTCTTATTGGGAGACACAGCAGTACTGAAATATGAGAATCTACTAATTATATTACAGAAACAAACCACTGCTATTTCACAGGAAAACTCTTTTCTCTTTAAACATGACAGTTACCCTTTGTGAAATTCAATTCTTAATTTCTACGCACACAGTCCCCCCCTTAACACAGGATGTGATATACAGCCACAAACATCTGATTAATATTTGGAGCAGCAAGATCAGCAATCCTTTAGGAACACTGTACCTAAGCCTCAAATCCATTTGGATAAGTATCAGAAATACTTTCAGCTTTTCAGATTTTACATCAGTAACCACAAAACATAAAGGGAAATGAGGCTTTCGATTAATTTCGCTTCAAGTCTAGAATAACCTGAACATTTTCCATCTTGTATTAAATGTTGTAAATATTCATTAACAAATAGTTTGCTTGTAAGGTAAGTATTACAATAACACTTCAATTTTTAAATTACACTTCTGCAAATCTTACCTACTAGTCTTAACAAGGCTTAAATCCTCACCACAGTATTCAGAACTGCTCGTAACAGATTAAAAAAAGAATTTTCCATAGGCAAACATAAAACAAAAAAAAAGACCATGAAAGAGATTAGAAGGAGAAAGGAAAGAAAACAAAACCACAAACTCACTTGACTGTAACTCGATTGGACAAATCCTGAAGATCTCCTGGGTGAAAAAGCTGAGCTTCTTTCAATCCAATATTTTCGCACGCTTTCAGAAAAACATTTATATTATCCTGCAAAGAGAAGTAGAAAGCAGTTGCTTAGTTAAAAGCACTAAGCAGGTTTTGCAGGATGATTAGTGCAAGCCTTTAAACGTCAAAGTCCAGCTCACATAAATAATACTGAAAAAGCAATCCTCTGGATCATAAACGCTAGTCGTTTCACATGCACAGGCAGGGCAGATCGCAGAGACTGAGGGGTATGTTAACGATTACCTGGCATAAGGCAGCGGTGAGCCAGTAGGCAGCAATCTCCACTTTGATGTCAGCTCTGCTCAGCAAACAAACGCCCTCTGCCTAGCTTTGCACGACAAGCCTCACCTCTTGCCTTTAAAAATAACTCCAGCTACTGACATTCACCACCCAGAAACTCTTGGCAGGGGAGGAAGAAGAGGAGGGACATGCCGTTTCTATGCGCACAGACTGATGAGGGAATACTGCACCTGGAGTCTGGGTTTGGTTGCTGAGCAAAGCTTCGGAGAGACAGAAACCAAACTGTACTCATAGGGCAGCGGCTGCCGCCTCACTTGGGGGGGATTTCTCTCCTTAGAGTTCCTCCCCTTCCCGCCCTCTGCTCCTCCACCCCCCCAGCCCCAACCTCACTGTACCTAACAACCTATAACAACCTATAACAAAATACAGGTGCAGCACCCACTTGCTGCACCTGCTGCAGGATCAACGGGCTCACAAGGGAAACGTTAAAAAAGAATAAATTCAGCGATATATATAGAGATTATGCAACTTGTGATCTCTTTCCACTTCATAAACAATAGGCAATAAGCAAGAAATTCCTTCTCGTTAAGGCGGAATGCTATCAACAACAAAAGAATGTGCCCTCTTGCGCACTTGCTCCGTTCAGCTGGAAGCCAAAGGAAAAGGTACACAAAGTTACTTAATTCATAAGCTACGCACAGCCCTGTCATTTGTAAGTCAAGGTAGTGGTATAAGAGTTTCACAGTATGTGAAAACTCTGCTTTAACTATTTAATACACTTTAAACATTTGGGGGGAGTTTGTGACAAATAATCACTAGATGCAAAAATTATTCCTTCATTAAAAATCATATTAAAAAAACCACAAAGAAAACAACATATCCTTATAATATTGCCTTCAGAAAGTAAGACAAACCCAAGATTCCCCACAACCTTCTGTTTTGAAGGTCCCTAGGGTTCTAGTATTCCTTATCAAGTCTGTAAACATGGTTTCATTAAAGGAAAATATTTGAACAAGGTATTCTCCATGCAGGCTGTGGACTCAGTGTTACCACATCTGAAAGATCCCAAGTGTCTCACACTGTGAAGGTTATGCCCCAAGACCTGATGCATGATGTGCCATGGTGGGAGCTGCTGTCCTGCAGGGGGATGTGACACTATGACAACGGATGTGGGACATGATGTCGTGGTGATGAGAGGAGGGAGGACAAGGCAACCTTGCCTCTCCATGTGCACCAGTCCCTGCAGTGCCTGCGTGTGTGGCCAAGGTCGCTCTTCATGCTGTGGGGTACAGCCTCAGAAGGGGCATTTACTTTTCCCTTCCCTGCAATGCCCCTTTTTCCCTTTTCATGCAACGTGGGGAAAGCTGGCTAGATATGTCAACTTTATTCAATTAATATCTGAGTATCACATTAGTACCAAAAGCCCAAGGTCTTGAAAGGGCATCATTTCATATGGAAGAGGCCACAGGCTACAGCTCCAGGGCAAGAAGAGGAACTACTTGTTCCACTGACTATCAGGTCAGTGTCCAGGGGTCTAGGGAGTCCAAGAAACTGGAAGGTAAGGCACAAGAGAGCAGGTGAGCAGAAGGAATGAATAGGTGCAAGGTAACAAACTGAAGTGACACCAACAGCAATGAAGACAACATGGTCCAATTCGTCTCACCTATTGCCAAAACTCAGAGGAAACTCCCAAACCAATGGGTTACATCAACTGAAATGCAGAAAATCAGCATATTTTGCAGATAAACAAGGAAGAAGAGCAAGATTTAGAAAAACAGATGCTGCCTACACCCTGAGAGCAATGAAAACAAAGCAAAGGAGTTGTTAACCAGTGGATGCTTTTTGGTGCATGAGAGAATTAATTTGGAAGGTGTCTCAGCAATTAAATCTATCAAGCATCAACCTCCTGATAAGTAACACACCCAGCCCGAGAACATAATCACTGACAGGAGTCAAGACCTTCAGAAATGGGGTCAGAGACAGGGGGAGATAACACAGGAGGCAGAATACAGCTAATCACAGCACTCACATGCAGCATAAGACATACAGTTATACCTCCTCCATCGCGAGGAAAGGGACAGGCCAAAGGCCTTGCGAAACATTAATCTCGCAAGGAACTGCAGGTCGTTAATATGCATGCAGGCCACACCCATTGCTCCACCCCCTGGAACTCCGGAGTTCTGCGGACAATTCTTTGCTCCATGCTGTAGTCTGTCTTGGCACAGGCGAGCAAAGGGAACTGTTTCTGTGTGGCTGCTGTGACTGCAGCCCAAACCCCATGCCGCACCCCCCC
>WEKX01026677.1:39256-97288 GCA_013390025.1 Pitta sordida | reverse complement strand
TCTGACCCCGATGCTCACGCTGACCCCGGGGGACCCGCGCCAGGCTGCGCGTGCTCGCCCCACCTCCGCGGCGGGTAAGGGGCTCTGTTCAGCATTCTTGGAGCCTGGAAAAACCTTAACTTTGCAACACTGCAACACCCCATGCACTTATGGTGGGGAAGCCCGCCGCCAGCGAGCGCTGGAGCCGCCCGCCACGGTGGGACTGCCACCTTCACAGCACACAGCCTGCCTCACTTTTGTGAGGCAGTCTCCCCGTTCAGGGACCGGGGGCACGGTGCTGCCATTACAAGCCCCCTTCCCACAGGGCGGGGTGAGTCCCACCCCACAGGCACTGTGGCACCGCCTCTCGGCAGAGCAGAGTCAAACTGCGCATGTGTCAGGCAGCTGGGCTCACAGACCGTTAAATCATAATTGCAAAAAAATTGCTTCGCAAATGGACGAGGTCGTGAAGGAGAAGTCGCGATACAGAGAGGATTCACTGTAGTTCAAATTTTCCCTCTCCCCAGCTCCCAAGCCAGAAGTTTGATCATGCCTGCCATCTCACAGGTTACTGCCCCAACACCAGCTCTTCTCTGGTCGGGGCCTGAAAATGACCCTCCGAGCATCAAGAGATGACATGCAATATTCTGTTGATCAGGTTTGGATACTGATGCAAAAAGGTATCATTTAAACAATTCAGCATTTCTAAATACTGTCTTTGCAAAGTTATTCTTAACCATCCCTAATCATTGTAGTAAATCAGCAGAACTACAAGGTCTCAAAATAGCTAGCAGCCATTTTAAACTCTACCAAATAATGAATGTGAAGATGAATTTTAAATAGCACCACAGAAATAAGCAGAAAAGAAAGTGTCAAGTTTTAATCATAAATCTAATTGCAAGGTTTATAAATGTGAACAGGAATATTTTTCCATGATTAATGCATTCAAATATAGAAGCCATTACACTATTGCTTTACCCGTGTAACTGTACTTTAATAAGACTAATGGTCGCTACCACTTCAGCTTCAAAGGGTATACTGCAATCTGTATGTCATCACAGTTCACAAAAATGGCTTATTTTAAACATTCAGAACTCAAAAGCCTGGAGAAGCATAACACACTAGAGCTATCTCCAGGTGATAGAAGTCATTGAAATTATGTGCTTGAGGTAGAAAGGTTCATACTTGTGTCCACCACTCTTCTCTGGCACCAAGGTGTTCCCAATCTCTGTAAACAAGGGCAGGCTGTTTAAATTTAAGAAAGATTGAAAAGTAACAGAGTTGCAGAGAAAAAGGATTATGATGATTAGGGAAGACAAGGGCCTTAATACAATGACAACTGGAGAATTTGATTTCATTATATCCATAAAATGGAGCACAAGAGGCAGTACTTGTGGCACCTACCAGCAAGAGAAGCAAAACTAGAAGGGGAGAGAAGAGCAAGGATTCATTGTCAGGCAGATCAAATACAGCCAGGTCTCCTATACCACAGCACCATGGGTCTTGTTCATGTCACAGAATCACAGAATCACAGAATCAGTAAGGTTGGAAAAGACCATAGAGATCATCAAGTCCAACCTATCACCTATCACCCGTTACCTAATCTAATCTAGTCAAACCTGTTACCTAACCTGACCTGTTGCCATCCTACTACCAACACCTCATCCTACCCTAATATCTAGGTCATGTCACCAAGAACTTCATCCAACCTTTTCTTAAACACCTCTAGGGACGGCGACTCCACCACCTCCCTGGGCAGCCCATTCCACTGAGAGATCACCCTCTCTGTGAAAAAGTTCCGCCTAATGTCAAGTCTAAATCTCCCCTGACGCAGTTTAAGACTGTGTCCTCTTGTTCTATCACTGGTAGCCAGAGAGAAGAGACTGACACCCAGCTGACTACAACTTCCCTTCATGTAGTTGTAGAGAGCGATAAGGTCTCCCCTCAGCCTCCTCTTCTCCAGACTGAACAATCCCAGCTCTCTCAGTCGCTCCTCATAGGGCTTGTGTTCCAGCCCCTTCACCATCCTTGTCGCCCTTCTCTGGACACGCTCAAGGATCTCAACATCCCTCTTAAACTGAGGAGCCCAGAACTGAACACAGTACTCAAGATGAGGTCTAACCAGTGCTGAGTACAGGGGGAGAATAACTTCCCTAGTCCTACTGACAACACTATTCCTGATGCAGGCCAGGATACCATTAGCTTTTCTGGCCACCTGGGCACACTGCTGCCTCATGTTAAGTTTTCTATCCACCAGCACTCCCAGGTCTCTTTCCACCTGATCCTCCTGCAGCCACTCCAATCCCAGCCTATAGTTCTGCATGGGGTTATTGTAACCGAAGTGTAGCACCCGACACTTAGACTGGTTGAACCCCATGCCATTGGATTCAGCCCATCTATCCAGCCTGTCAAGGTCTCTCTGCAAAGCCCTCCTACCTTCCTCCAGATCTACATTTACCCCCAGCTTGGTGTCATCCGCAAACTTGCTAATAATAGTCTCCATCCCTTCGTCCAGATCATCAATAAAGATATTGAACAGGACAGGTCCCAACACTGAACCTTGAGGCACCCCACTAGTGACCGGCCTCCAACCGGACACAGCACCATTAACCACCACTCTCTGAGCTCTGTTATCCAACCAACTCCTGATCCAGTCCACTGTAAACCCATCCAAACCACAAGCCTCCAGCTTCACCAGGAGTTTGTTATGGGGGACAGTGTCAAAGGCTTTACTAAAATGTCTCGCGAAGCCCTCTGTCAGTGTCGTATGGCAGCTCATTAATATGAGCCCCACACCTTCACACCGCCCCCCCCGGCACTCCGGCGCTGTTTCGGCACTGCCCTGCTGTGCTGTGTTTGTGTCGGTGCTTCCTGGTGCCTGCGGCCACCCCATGCCAGGAAAAAGCCCTTTTCCGCTTGACTGGGGTCATGGGTGCAGGGAGCTGCCTGCGCCACTGTCCTGGCGGCCCCGAGTGGCCCCAAGGGGAGTGGGGGGAGCCGGCACAGCCCCGAGCTGAGCAGGGGGGGGCTGGCGTGGCCCTGAGGGGAGCAGGGGGGCCAGCACGGCCCGGAGCAGAGGTGCAGAGTGGGGCTGGCACAGCTTGTCACAGGCAGAGCAGGGTACCCGTGGTCCATGCAGCATGGTGTGGGGTTTGATTTGAATATTCATGACTGTCTAATTTGAACATTTGTGTGTGTCCCAAAACGTGCCTCCTTAATTGCTGAAAAATCACGCCACAAAGATGTGAAGCCACTGTCTGGGGGGTGCGAAGTGGAAGAGGGCTGACTGTATATTTTTCTAGAAAAGACAAGGTTCTTACCATTAATAGAGAAAGCTCCTGAACTAACAAGGATAAAATTATCTAGTTTATTTTTGTTCATGTTATTAACAGGGCTCAATCAGTGCATTTCCCTGAGCATCTGAAGTTGGAATTAGCATTATAGAGTTATAGATTTTAAATCACAACAAAAATAAAGCCTGCAGTCTAAACCACAAAATTGAAGTGTAATTCAATTCTGGTATGCTATTACTACCTCTAAGTGTTTTGGTGAGAGGGGGTGGAGAGGTTAGAATGAGACTGGGGGAAGGACTGTTTTTTCCCCAAACAGTCTGTATGATGAAACAGCAGAGCATTTCAGATGTTCCCAGCATGACTGGAGCTTTCCACATGCTGTACAGATTAATGTTAAATGCACAATCTAGAAAGCTGACTAGGTTGACCTACATGTTGCCATTCAGTATCTCATTTCTGCCTCAAACTTCAAAGTCAACTGCACTCAAAAATTCTGCAAACTCGTAATACGGAAAAGACAGAGCTGCCAGTGGGAAGCAGGTCATCCACAAGCAGGCATTTAAATACATACTTCTGTTTGGGAAAATGACAAATGATACCACACACTTTCAGCTACACACATGCCTTTCTGCCCCAGGAGGCATCACTAGGCACAATTCTGAGACTGTGGTCCACACCCTCCTCCTTCCAGTGTGCTAGCAGAGTTAGGAGCCTTTCTCACTCTAGCAACCTCATGGACATGAGGAGAGGAAAGAGTGGAGTCTTTCCTGTTCTTCCTTGCTGGTCCCTCAGCGCTGTTTCTGTTCCTGGACAAGAAGATAGGGGTTGCACCAGAGCTCTGCACCTCCAGAAGGGGAATGAGATGGGAAGAGCGGGGCTGCCACTGCACGGCTCCTCATTCCTATCACTATCCTCCAGATTACAGAGAAGAAAAAAGTCAGTCACTGCACATGGGAAAACATAAGAATATGGGCACTGTCCTTTAAAAAAATATGTAACAATTTTTACAGAGTAAAAACCAAGGCAGTGGGCAGTGGTTCTGTGTTGCTCCTGTAATCAGCTCCTAATGTATGTCACCATAGCAAGGACTTGCAAAGAAAGACAAACATAGAACACTGTTGAGGTGCTGGTGGTGGGGAAGTGCATAGGTTCTTCAACATCTAAAAAAACCCAGAGGGCAAAAAAGCACTTCTGAAACAGGAAAAAAAAAAATTAGCAGGAGCAACACGAAAATTTTAAAAAAGGGCAAATATGCAAAAAGGACCATGAAAAAGTTGACCTTAAGTAAGAAAAAAATCCCAACCCCACTAACCTGAGAAGGAACACACAGTGTGTTAAACAGAAAAACAATTCAAAAAATCTCTGAAGTAAAAGACCACAAAGTCAAAGGCAATTAAAAGAGGTCTCCACATAAATATCATCTTATTACATGCAATGCAACATGACACTAAATTTGACTTATGTATTTGAGCTGCAATTTTACTAAAAATAAATTCCTCATTATCATGATTTTCTGAGTGGGACAGGAATATTAATTTAAACAAGTATGTAAATACATTTGCTTTCTTTAGAGTGCAGTCATGCTGTGTATTAAGCCTGTCTTCATCCCCGTTAACTGTTTCTCTGAAGCCTTACATATGCACAAAACCACAGTGAGATGTCTCATAGGCACACAAGTTACAGCACATCTTTCAAGTCGCTTCGCAACTAGGAGAAAAACAATTTAATTAACATGGTGTTTTTCTTTTTTTCCTGGCTGCATCAGCCAAAAGATGAAGACAGTCATCCAGGTTGTCTGCTATTCTGATGCAAATACCTATTGTTTCAGTTAAAGCCTTTATTTCTAGTATACTGCTTTTCAAGCTCTAGGGTGGTGATTTGGTTGGTGCTTGGTTGGTGTTTTGGGGGGAGGAGTTGGGGGGAGTTTAAAGTTTTTTTTTTCAGATTATGAAGGGAATGGCACCCTAGGCTTGCAGGACTATGAATCTGCGTGGAAGTATTACAGCATCATCCAGACCATGACTTCCCAGGCTTCCAGGGGAGAGGAAAGGGGAAAAAAAAAGAGGGACAATTCCAAGCATCTACAGTGCTTAGCAACAAAACTGATGCTTTTTTTTGCTACAGAATCCAAAAATCATTTGAATAGATAATATTTAATAGACAATTTTCTTAGTATGGCATTTATGAAGACATTTGGAGTCATCTTCAAAGCTTACACTGTCTTCTTCAGGTCTGCAATCATGACAAACCCTCTTTATTAGCACCCTCATTCCCTTAAGTAAGGGCTATTTCCATTTTAAAAAATTGCTATTTTTTCAAAGTAGCAAATTTTTTTCATAGACGCAGCATTATACTGTCTGCGCAAGTTAGGTCAAATCAGTTTAATACAGAATTTAAATCTACATTTTGTAGGAGCATCACTGCACAGCTACACATTGTTTATATTCAGAGGTGGGGTAAAAGGAAAGAAACATACAGCAGGAGCTCGTTCAGCAAGTCAGGTAACTTGCTCTTCCTTGGAGGTATGTTTCGGTTATTAGCTCTGCCTGTAGCTGCAGGTGGGCGAAGCAGGGGTGAGAGGATAGGAGGGATCTCTCAGTGGAATGGTCTGCCCAGGGAGGTGGTGGAGTCGCCATCCCTGGAAGTGTTTAAGAGAAGACTCAATGAGGAGCTCAGTGACACGGCCTAGATGATGGGAGGCTTGGAGCTTGTGGGTCTGATCCCTGGGTGGGCGTTGGCTTGGCAGTTGGACTAGATGATCCCATGGGTCCCTTCCAACTCAGAATACGCTGTGAATAGAGATGAACACCAGACATGTGGTGTAGCCACAGGCCTGGGAGCCAGGAACTCCACATCACGACCACCTTGGCCTTGCATGTCAGGATGCTTGGTGCCATCAGCCACTTATGCTGTCTGTAGATTGTGATCCCAGATCTCTGTATTTATGTGAAGACTAATGGGTTCGACCTTGAACTGAAAGCAGGAGTAGCAGATAGAATATCTAAGCTGCTTTTTTCCCTCCCTTTTTTGCCTCAAAACTAAAAATAGTAATTAAAAAAACCATCCTGCAGACAAAATTTGACTTAGAGTGACCTCAGGGCTTCTGTTAGGTAAATTATCCCACCTATAACAGAGTGCACAGAGCACTGTGTTGGCCAAAGATCAGAAACTGCTAATTGCTTTGCCACTCCTCTCTGCGTGCCCTTCATTGTTTTTCCACACTGGGTAAAACAATAAATTATGGTGATCCTTGACACAGGGATTCCCTGTTCCAGCTCTATGCATGATTACAGATACTAAATCTTTAATGATTAATTTCCAGCTTTCCTCTCAAAGAGCAGGTGCTCCTTCTGCGGGAATGCAGGAACGACACTTTTTGCCCAAACCTTCTCATTACCTTAGCACTGCCCGAATCAGTAACTGTAGATCAGCCAGGAAGAGGAACACTCCCCTTCATCACTGCAATTTGAGAGTCTCAAGGTTCAACCATTATGGAAACTACATTTTGAAGCAGCCTTAGGTAAAGAATAATTCTGGTTTGGGACAAAAACATCGATCTGTCCCCCAAACCCTAATTCCATCTGCAATGACTGCAAGTGGTCATGGACCTCTCCAAGTAGGAGGCATGTGTTGAAGTATCTTTCCCAGTTGTTACGCAACTGCTGGCACTGTCCAGCACCATGTGTAATGGCCAGCAGGAGATATCTCAGCCCAGCCCACATCATTGCCTGCAACCTCTTGCAGCATTGAGCTCCATGGTTTCTTTGCAACAGGAGTAACTGGATTAAGAAAAACACATAACATAAATTAATGTGGGTTATTGGGGGGTTTTGGTTTGTTTTGGTTTTATAAAACAGAACTTCTGAATTGACAGTTTTTGAGGTGCTTGACACAAGAAAGGTCCAACAGTCCTCAGTGATCTAAAATCTCTCCCAGGCCCATATCTCTAACCATGCTACAGCATAACCTTCCCTATGACATTACAGCAGTATATTAAGGCAACAATGTGTACTAAATGAGCCTTTTATTGATAAGAGACTCAATATCGGGTTGTAAACCATAGGTGTGTTTCTGGGATGTCACTGCTACCAAATAAGGCCAACAGGAATGGAGAAGGGCAAAAGTACAGAACAGTGGCAGACATGCCTAGTAAACAGGGCTCACCCACTTGCAGGCATTCTTCCTGTAAGGACAGTGTAGAGTTTGGAATGCCAGTATGGGAGAGCCATCCTAGGCTACTTCTTTGTTTAGACAAGCATTAACTTTCCTGCCACTTAGTTGTATTCCAGTCAAAATCAAGGGGAAAAAAAATCAGAAAAAAAAAATCAAGTGATGTGCCTTATGCCCTGAACAGTTTATACAAAACAGACTTCGCAAGTGAAGTGTGTTAAATACTCCAGCGCCAAGTCACCCCACTACACAGAACTGGAATGACAGTAATCCACTTAAAGGTGAAACTTCCCTGAAGCCTAATCAGTAATAAAAGAAGTAAAGATCTCTTGTTCTTGAAACACAAAGTTTTGGCAGAGCTTGCTTTCCTCCTCCACCCTCCCTTTTTTTATTTGTATACATTAAGTTTTTTGCTTTGCTCACACAGGCTGATATAGATGAAATTCAGCCCCTCTATACAAAGAGTTTGAAACAGCCTAGATCCTCAATATATGTAGCCCCTGGTTTCTAGACTACTATTTAGTTCTTCATTCTTCCTAAGAGAGATTTTGAAAGTTTCTTCTAACTTTGCTTCCTTCACAAGCAAGACATCTTTTGTTTCTTAAAGGAATTACCATCCTAGTACTGTATTTAGTCCTTGCTAGCCTTGATGGGCTTATCCTATGCTGTGGAGAAGCTTTCCCGGCACCCCAGATCAATGAGTGGGTTTGGAGATGACCTGCCCTGCACCTCACCTGAACTCCTGCCATCAGTGCCAGGCTTCCTCATATTCCTCCCCATCCTCATGCCCTGCAGAAAGCAAGCTTGGTCACTCCAAGCTGCCGCAGCTCAGCACCCGGCATTTGGCAGCATTTGGTGTTGGCATCATAATTAGTATTCTTTTACATACATCACTGGAGGAGGGTGAGTCAGTGCAGGCACATGGGCGCGGAGGTGTTCAGACAGGCGTTAAAAGATGTGGTATGAGGATTTTCTACCAAACAGAAGGGTAAATAGCATAGCTGTACAGCTCCACCACTGATACCACAAAAAAAGTTATTCCTGCTGCAGTTAACATCTACTTTCTTTGAAAACTGCCATGAATTTTAAGCACTGCACACTGATAAATATCTGACAAGCCAGAGGGGGGAAAAAAGTACTGCGGCTTATGAAGATTTAACACAAATAAACATTGACTGCTGAAAGAAGTCTCAAATCTGCACTTCCGTGGCAAAGGCAGGAGAAATCAGATTGTGAATGTCACAAGTATGAGTTAAGGTGTGTATTTTTTCTACATAGTTGACTTATTTTTTCTAGTTCGGAAGGAATGTTTCTGTACAAACACAGAAACAGTCATCAGTTACTTAAGAAAATAAAAATTGCATGCAAATAACAGAGTATACCACAGACTACAGCTGAGTTGATTAATGGAAATTATTTGCAGTTCATTTGGCAACCATATTTATGTATTTTTGTTAAGTGCTGGCAAGCTGAGGCAAAAAGGGCCATACTTTTTCAGAGCTCTGGTTTAGCACAGGAGGAAGGATGAAAATTTTCCCTATTAGAAAGTTCTTGCTGCCAATCATTACCTTACAGTTAGTTGAAAAGATTTTTTTTTTTAATTAATTAGCATATTGACATCTCATCCCACACTGAAAACATCAGTTTGGAAGACCTGATCTCATTTAAAGCATCACAAAATACTGCTTTTGATTCATAGAGATCAACTAGCAGGCACAGCACTTACTGTCCCCTAGCAAGATGCCAGGGTGAGTAGATGAACCACCATTTCTTGGTGTTTGCATGCATACAATTTCTCACTAGATATATTTCACTTCATTATCACTCACCTAAAACCTGTCAAGTTCAACCCAGAGTCTGGGTTTCATTCTGCCTGATCAATGTCTCGAGCAGCTACTAAAAATGTCACAAAGAGTTTGCATCAACCTCCTCTTTCCCCACACCCTACATTTCAAGTGTTTAGGCAACAACAGAAAACAATTAAAGGAAATTCAGAGCTAAGGCTAAAATGTACCATATGTTTTCAAGCAGAAGGGCACAAAACATCAATAAACCACCAGCTGAGATTACGTACTCCCACTATCAGGCATTGAAAGACTACAGAACAATGTCATCTCTAACTATTAATAACCATACTTCCTTTCTAGCACACAATCCTTTTTTCTCAATTGTCTAACAGAGGTATTTCTATACAAGCCACATTCCTCTTTCCCACAAGACAGCAGAAAGAGTACCAGAAGCAATTGATAGTTCTACATACATTCTTATCAGTCTTTCATTACCCCTGACATTTGCTAATTGTCCTTCTATTTTCTTTTTTGCTCAAACTGTAGTCTATGAGAGAATGGGACTGAGAGTTCAAAATTTCACTCCTAACCTACCCTGACTTGCTTATTAACCTCAGGAAGGCCACCTAGAGCTTTCTCTTCCCACACTGAATAACCCCAACTCTCTCAACCTGTCTTCATAGGAGAGGTGTTCCAGCCTCTGATCATTTTCATGACGCTCCTCTGGACTGCTCCAACAGGTCAGTGTTCCTATAGCGCTGAGGACCCCAGAGCTGGATGCCACACTCTAGGTGGAGTCTCAAGAGAGTGGAGCAGAGGGACAGAATCACCTTCCTTGGCCTGCTAGTCATACTTCTTCTGAAGCAGCCCAGGACATGATTGGCTTTCCGGGCTGCAAGGGCACATTACTGGCTCATGCTTAGCCTCTCATTCACGAGTATGTCCAAGCCTTTTGGCAGGGCTGTTCTCAATTCCTTCATTTCCTGTCCTGTATTTATACTGAGGGCTCGCCCCAACCTAAGTGCAGCACCGTGCACTTGGTATCATTAAACCTCATTACATTCCCATGGATGTAATGTGTGCAAGTGTGGATTTTACCTGAAAAACTGTTTTGAAAGCATCCTATAATAAAGTCAAAAGGTCATGTGCATGCCATTTCCCAGCAACACAAGAAAAAAAAAAGAAAAAAACCCACCAGCACCAAAACAGCTCCTTCCTCCCCACCCCCACCCCCCCCCGGCCCCTCAAGAAAATTTTCCCACAGAGCAGAAAATTTTGGCCAGTTGTCCCTGATGACAAGAGATAAGAAAGTACCAGGGTGGTTCCGTGGTTTGCAAAGTGTTAGACACAAAGGCACAGAAAAATATTTTTAATTGTTATGTTCTCCACTCTCCTTTCATTTTAATATAGCTTACTTTCATATTTCTCTCTTCTTACCTTTATTATCTTTATTATTTCCTTGTTTACAAGGTACATGCCACTGACATAAGTAACACTCTAGAAGGTCCTTGTCTTGGTGCAAGTGCTATTAATACCTTCTGATTAAATAAGTACATTATAGAATACAATGGTGTTGTATAACATTGCATGTGATTAAAGAGAAGCAATGATGTTTGAGTTGTAGTTGTCAAAAGCATATATTTCCTGTTGAACCAGGAAAACAGATGTTGGAAAAGACCTGCAGGGAACATCAAGAGTAATTCTTTAAACAACATCTCTGTTTCACACAAGTATGGCCCAGGAAAAAGCGGATTTTTCAGTTCCATAATAATATCTCACTTTCCAAAAACGTCAACAACTATTTTTGTGCAAAGGTTTTAAACAGTATTTTAAAGAAGTGGATATTTCTTCAATCACCCATCTTTGACCACCGCTTCTCTGCAATCCTTCTGGGCCTTGCCTTACCCCCAACACTTCAGTTTTGCAAACTGGAACAAAGATGAAAAGACAAATACAGTTAAGACAATGGCTAGATCTGGTCCAAATCATTGAAGGCACATGCCTCGGAAGGGACCGGAGCAACAAGTTGCCAGATGGTTACCATGTTATGGCTAGATCCAACTCTCCTTCCCAAAGAGTTCTTACAAACTCTCCCACACAAGCTGTAGCCCAGATTTCCCACGCCATGCCGAACTAGGGAGAAGCTGAATCAATTTTTTTAAACTTTCCTGCTACCAATTAAGTATTTTTTGTTAACTGAATACCAAGTTTCATTCCAGTATTTAATCATCAAAACACATATGTTTATTTTTCCATTTTATCATGATTATACTGAACCACTGCAATTCACACGTGAAAAATCACTAGGCAGAAGAATAATCACACTAAAGATGAAAGCTAAGACTTACTTTCAGTTGTCCAAAATGTGCTTTGCATTGAGGCAATCATACTAATACATATAAAGCCCCTACTGGATTTACAATAAGTAAGGTGCCATAAGGGTAAATGTGACACAAACCAGTAATGCATTTATTTCATTAAAAGCAGCACCTCAATACAAAAAAGTACAGCACACAATATTCCATATAAAACAGAATGTTTCATTATTCTGTAAGCTTTCATTTACTATTTCACTCAATTTGTTTTCAAAATAACCATGAAATCAAAGAAACAATATAATGAAACCTTTCTGGAGATTCAACCGAAGAGATCTGTTCAACCCTGTATTTCTGTACTGCTGAAAAACCCCTGTCAAGTAGTTGAAGTGAACACAATGCTTAAATAACATACTTATATGGAAGTAAAATATATTAACTCCCTAAGGAACAAAACCAAAACCAAAGAAATTCCTGGAGGGAAAGAAAAACAAAAGGGGGGCTGTGGGGGGAGAGAGAGAAGAGAAACAAGATGTCTTTCAAAGCATTTGTTTCCTTCTGATAATCAGCCTGCCACAAAACTGTCAAGAACACAGCGGGGTCATTTCCTTTTAATCAGAAAGGTCAGGAGAGAAATGGATGCTAATTACTCAGTGATGAATGCATAAAATGTTTTGGAAACAGACTTCAGGACATAAGTCTAGAGGATCATAAGAAAGCAGTATCCTGAGCCTGCCAGATACCAATGTCTGCTTTTTTATAAATGCAAGCCCTCATAATTTTTAGTTTGAGTTTTACATGTCAGAATGAAGGCTGGGATCTTCAAACCTGATATAACTGAGTTGGTTCCTCCCAAGCCTGCAAAAAGCAGACTCCCACTATTAGAGTGTGGCCTTCATAATCAACATCTCCTGAAACCGAATATTTATGTAAAACCTTTTCCACAGGTTAACACAAAACATCAGCTCTCTCAATTACTAGCTTTAAAGTTGTACTTTAACAACAATAACACTAGGCAATCTTGATTTACAAAAATCATACACCTTTCCTCCCCTTTCCTTTATTTTTGAAGACTTGTAGTAACTAGAAACAATACACTAAAAGTAAGACAATAAACTATACATCAAATGAATAGTCCACATTTTTTCATTTGGAAATAAACAAAAAATGCATATATAAACAAGAGTTCTTACAGCTGTGATTCAAGACAATACTTAAATCACCACAAAAATTAAATCTATCCTATGGTTTTCTGGTTTGAATCTAATGGCTATTTAAGAGGCCACTTAGGCAGTTAAACTGCTGATCAAATAACTGTGCTGTCCTCCTCGGAATTATTTTGGTTTCATTTGAATTCCTTTTTGTATGCCTCACAAGAAAAGAATGTGCAGCAGTCTTATTTGCAAGCCTAATACCTGAGTTTTTTCTGGGACAGAGGCAACTTTCTGTGTTCATTTGATGTGGAAATACGTGTTCTCAGCTTGTGCAAAAATATATGGCAATTTAACCCAACCTTACAGCCTCCAGCCAAGTTACCTACGTTTAATCTCTAATGAGCTACACGCATGACCAGCAAAAGCCAATGTTTTGGTGGCTGATCTCATTAAAATATATAAATAAAAGTACCTGGAGAAGTTTTGCATTCTACTCCTACTATGAAGTCAGGTAACACTGAGATTGTATGTTTATCATAAGGTGGGATCTTCCATTTTTTACAGCAATCATGCATATGTCCCTGTTCACCTTGGATCTTTTAATATGAGATCAATAGTTCTTGTGACAGGACTAAATAGCCTAGGAACCCTTGTGACATGAATAGCCAACAAGGTTTTTACCTGCAAAAGGGGTTCTGATGCTAAATGGCTACAAAATTTATCCCACGGCAAATGTTCCAAACAGCATACAGAAAATCTTTTCCATTTCCTGTTAAAATGATTATATACATCTCTCCCCTCAAAAATGTGATTTACAGCCAAAACATTGGCAAATGCCTCAGCTGAAGCCTGAAGAGAGATCTTTGGATCATCAGAGTTATTTTAATGTATCTGAACCTTTGCTGTGGGTGGAGTGAAGCAAGTTCTAAAAATACTTTTAACTACACAGAACATTTCCTACTCTGTCCATGCCCTAAGAAAGGGATATCTGCAGTGGCTTGTGAATATAAGATAGGATGGTGGCCTTTAAATAGAGACGAGTAACACTACAGAGGTTTGTGCATAGTAGCCAGTGCTGGATACATGTGAGGTTGATGAAGCATCACAGAGTGACAGGATGATTGAAGTTACAGATCCAAATCACAGATTAGGTAACCTTTGTGTTCGAAGACAATATATAAATGGTATAATTTTAAACAAAAAAAAAATTAAAATAGAACTACAATTTTGACAATTTCATAAGTCTTTGTCTCAAGATCATGTAAGAACAGTAGATAAGAGAGTGTTCCTTAAAAACAAAGAGCACTTGGCATCATACCCCAAGTATTAGACCCAATGTCATTACTTACCAAGCCAGCTATTGGAGTTGACAGACGATTGATCTTCTTAATGATGCCAGGTTTGATCTTATTAATTAAACTGAAAAAAAAAAGTCTCATGATTTTCTGGTACATAAGCAACCGTACTTGATAATGCATGAGCAACAATGCTTATAAAATATTTTGATCCTAAACTTAACATAATTTGAATGAATTTGATCTGAACCTATTAAGGCTCCCAAGAAGTGACAAGCAACAACAAATCATAGAAGAAAAAAAGAGACAAGTCTCACACAGACAAAGTGATTTCTGAGAATGGCACTCTGAGAAAAAAAAAAAAAAGAAAATCCCTGGGCAGGCATGGGCAGAAATGGATTTATGTTTCTACTACATGGGCGGTGATGTTAATCAGACTCAATTTTCCTATTTAAAGATTTTCTTCACACAAAGGTCCTTACACAGATGTCAAAAACGTATCAGAATATTGATTTTCAGAGTTTAGCATGAAAGCACTAATATTCGTGTGAGGGGGAGAAATTGACTCAATTTTCATAATGCTACCAAGTCCAGTATGCAACAATAATTTTTGGCACATATAATTTACATGCACAAGTCAGTCTCATCTAGAAGAGACAGCAGCTGATATCACTATATAAAATTCATAATTAAATTGACAAGATAGGACAGACTAACACATCACTATTGAATACACAAGCCCAAACATATGTCACAGATTAGGTAACTTTTGTGGTCTAAGACAACATATAAATGCAATAATTTTAAACAAACATATTAAAATGAAGCTACAATTTTGAAAATTTCATAGGTCTTGTCCTGCAGTGAGCATGGGGCAAAGGATTCCGTGCACCTTTTTACCCAAGTTTTCAGTTACAGAGATAGAGAAGTATTGTGGCTCACCAAATTACACACTAGACCACAGGGTCAATAGAGAATGGGGACCTCAGGACACCCGGCAGATTTCATCTTCCTATATACAGATTATTGTGAGTTGGAAGAGACCCACAAGGATCATCGAGTCCAACTCTTAAACCACACCACTGCCTATCTGCCAGGAATCAAACCCTGGTCTCCCGCATGGCAGGCAGGGACACTGACCACTGTACTAAAGTGGCCTTTGAGGATTTTTGACTAGCTCCATCTGGTTGCTGGTTGTCTGGCCAGACCCTTTATCCCACACAAGGCATCAGCAAGGTTTTGTGATCTACCCACATCACTGCAGAGACAAGACCTGGAGTTTAAAACTCTATGTGGGGAAAAAGTGTTTTTTGTTCAAGCAGCAAATGTATTTGGAAAATAAATACAAGTAACAGTTTATCCCCACACACTGGAATGGAGAATACATTTCTAAGTGCCTGCATTAAAAAAAATAAGGGCTGCAGATACTGGGACTTTTCAATTGCACTAAGTTATTTAGTCAACAAAACACATTTGATGATTTTTTTTTTAAAGTGATCTGTATAGGTCTTATCTGCTATAGTTTAAGTAAAATATACAGTATTTTAACAAAAATATATGTTGTTAAAATATACACTCTCCAGAGAAGATATATTCATGGACACTAAATTAGCCCTGCCACAGGTGAACCAAGGAAATGGGCAATGTAATTTCTAGTTTGTCTCGAGTATTTAAGATACTGCACTATATGGTCTTTGGTGAAAATTGGACATCTGAAAGCTTTTCCATCTGCTCCATTCTGTTTCCACAAAATTTCTATGAAAATCACTCCTCTTTGTACTTCCTATGTGAAACTTAAAATGATCAGGAGAATTTAAAAGAAGAACAGCTATATGTTTTAGCACAACATAAGGAGGCATCTTTTGTTTAAACAAAGTTGCATGCCTCCTAAGGCAAGCTGCTCAGATGAAGAAATTGCAGGATGTTTTTCTTACATTATTATTTATTACAGATAAATTTAACTAATTTGCATTTAGCACATGGAGACATATTCTTTTGCCAAATAAGTGTCAACAATGAAGATATTAGAGGATTAGGATGTACTCAGTTAACTGCCAATACTTAAACACACTATTTAAAAGTTGCATCTGAATACAACATACAAATCCCACTAAACACATACATGAAGAAATACCTTCTTATTAAAAGTATTTTATTACCACATTCAGACTCATGCATAGTTAATATTGTAAGTAATGAAAATACAGTGTCCATTTCTACAATATTATTGAAAATTAATTAACTCCCCATATTACAAAGACAACTTCAGAAGCAACTAATGAGAGTGGAGGGAAAATGGGCCCCCCCAAAAATAAGGCAAGGACAGAAAACATCATAATATTCATAGAAGGAAAAAATTACATATATGATAAAAAAGTTCAGAGAGTTGAACCTTTATAAGTATTTTCTGCAAATTAGCTTGGCTGAATTGATTTTAGAGAGGTTTTAAGATTTGTGGGTTTTTTCCTAGCATCCCAAGTAGTTCTCTAATGAGATTTCTCTTACACTGGTGTTCTAATGACATTCACACTTGCTGTGCCTTAAAATACTTAGGGATTAGCACCACTTCCAGTCCTGGAAACCTGCTCCAGTAAGTGCAAAACCAATTACAGATATGTGGATGAGACCTGACGAGTGGACATTTTACACCTCTGACTCAGTCTAGCAACGAAACCAGACAAGTTCCAGTATTGCCAAGCCTACAATACATAAGCATAAGGAAGCTTCTTACAGAAAATGCTCCAAAACAAGCAGAGGTCAGAGTTTGGTGTTGAAAACAATAAGTCAGTGCAACAAGTACTGAAATCTGGACTGCATGTGCATATATATGACAACATATTTCTACATTATGCTGAGACTCAGTCTATTTTTATCACCCTATAGAATTTCTGCAGTTCTTTAAAAGTATACTTTGTAAAGGAGGCCAAATGACATTCAACAGATTCTGTATTAATGAGATATGTAGTTGGATGCAACCATGAAAGCAAAAAGTAACAGACACATGAAATCAAATTTCTGACTGTTATCTTCAAAAACTCTGATTCTGAAATATAGTACTCTTAAAAAGAAAACTTCTGAGTGTAAAGTTCTCTGGTAGCCATAGGTAGCTTTCATGATTTACAGAACCAACACCCAGGGACTAAAGAGGGAGGACAAAAAACCAGATCCAAACAACAGCGGGTATGGGGCTAACAGAGTGCTTTGATTCCAGGTGTGGCCACATCATGTAGCACAAGCTGAAGAGAAATCCCAGTCATACCATGGACATTATACCAAATAGAATCAATCAAGTGGCTAGAGGATCAGCACGATCAACATGAAGGAGTGTGTGGGACAACTCATGTAGATCTACAAAGAGAATGCCCCAAAGTAGTTTTTACTTCCTGTGACAAACAATAGGTATTAAAATATATTAAAAATTACTTGCTAAAAAGTACTTTTTGTACTTCAAAAGAAGTTTCAGAGGCCAGGTGATATCAACCTGAAGGACTTTTATTTAGGTAAAACAATACTCACTCGCACAACAGGACTCCATTTTCTAGAGCTGCTCGAAAGTCTTTGGTTCCAAAGCTTTTCTCAGTAACTGCCTGCAAGAGTAAGAATTGAAAGTTAATTGTGCACAAAATCAGAACTAGCAAGAATGTCTAAGTAGTACTAAAAGAAAAAACCAAAACCAACCTCCCAAACAAAATAAATCAATGAAACAACAAACACTGGTTCAACACTTAGTTCATACATTATTTTCTTATACGTAGTATTAATTTCAAAAGAATTAAGTATTTAAAAGCCAGTTTTCTATGCCTCATAAGAAGTCAGATCCAACATCTTAGTTTCCTCTAGTGTAAATCAATCTTCGGCTGAATTCTTAATAATAATACTTCTTATTTTCTAAAGCAATACCGTTTACACTCAAAAGCATAAAATAAATTTCAAAGAGAAGTGCAAACGAGTGAGAAAGTCTTTTATCTCCTACCTCATGTTGCAGCGTGTATACTCAGGATATCTGTCATAAAGTATTTTAATAGGGGTTTTTTTTCATGCCACTTGCACCTAAGGCAGCGTGACTAAAGAACCACTCAGTCAAGTCTGCATTACTGTGTGCACATTAAATCCCATTGCTTGGTAAGCAGTAGGACTATATTAATGGCACTACTATTTATATTCAGAGTGAAAAAGTGGTGAGCAAGAAGAATGTCTTATAAAATACTTAAGATACCCAATGCCAAAAATACTGCCTACGTTTTTAGTAAAGTTGTTTAAAAAAAAAAATTCTCCTAGCTTTAAGTGTCTTCTCAAACAAGATCATCAACACAGCACCTGCTGAAGTCTATTCTCACTTGGAGTCACTACTAGATCTCCCCTCTGTCCACATGCCTTCAAGGGACCAAATTTGGTAGATCAATAACCCACGTTCAAGTCAGGAAAAAGAGACAATGTTTTGCAAACAGTCGAAAAGAGAGGTTTTAACCCAATTGAGTACAGAAATCAAACACTAGGAAGGGTATTTACTTAATCGTAGAGGTCACCAGGTTGAGTCACCAGCTAATTTTGAACTTCCCTTTGGTGATCCTGACCATCCCTGATACTGTGCAGGACTTCAGGCACACAAACATGCTGTGGAACCCGTGTGCATCCGGAGCAAAGCTACTGGTTACCACAATAATTAAAGAAATTAGTAATGAATAAAATGAGCTTTCAACTAGTGCTTGGTGAAAGCAGCAAAGGACAGGATGTAGGTCTTGTAATCTGTTACATTATCACCCTATTATATTTTTCTAAATTGCAAAAGGGGAAAACCAGAAATCCTACAATTTAAGGAATTATTTTTAACATAGGGGTTTTTTTCATTCAAGTGCTGCAAGTTCAATCTCCCTACTGAGGACAAAATCATGTTATAAAAATCTTCTTTCAAGTTTAAGGATTTTTTTCCTAAGATTTATAAATAATGACACAGGATGAATGATGGCACACCAACTCAAGGTAAGAAAAATTCAGGGGGAAAAAACCCACCAAACCCACCAACTTTCCACAACAAAGGATGATAGTGGTTCCCCTAGGAGAACTGCATTTTATACAATATTCCTATAACAACTGTCTGTTCTTACAGAATAGCAGAGGTTGTAACTTAGCAATATAATTTTCAATAATCACTTAAAACCACAAAACATGAAAATTACCCTGAAATACGGTATTTTGCTTTCAAATTTGTAGATTAAGTGATAAGATTTTTGAGGAAACTAGCCAATGTAACATAACAGTGCTGAAAGTTTAAATATAAATATTTGTGTTTCCTAGGTAATAGGGAATATGGGTTATGAATTATGTCCCTCATTCTGCAAGTTAGAAATTTCACATTCGTGTATCATATGGCAGAACTGTACTGCATATAAGGGCCAAAGGACTGGGGTCTAGATTTATAGTTATGTTTCCAACTCCAATCAATTCTCAGAGTCCAAAAGTTATTCTCATTTTGGAGTTGTCACTGACACCTACAGGAATACACAGCCCAAATGATTTGATTTATAGAGGGCTTACTGGTAAGTCATTCATGCAATAGATGACTAGGTGTTTCCTTCAACTAGAGCTGAGCTCATTCCAAACCTGCAATGTCTTCTATATCCACAATCAACCTGCAAGCTGAAATTCCTTTTTTTTTCAAAAAAAAAAAAAAAAAAAGAAAGAACTGCAGCATATAGCTAAGGCCTACACCCCTAAATATTTATTCCCCAGAAGTCAAGCAGTATGTGCCACTCAAGATCAGATAAAGTTCAGCACATCCCCGGAACACAAGTGCCTTGCTGCAATGCATACTCATGTTTTTATGAGGCATCTTGTGGTCTTTTCCACAAATAAAATCCAACACCTCAGTCTCAAAAATAGTGCAAATAGTGCATGGAGCTTTTTTGACTACCACAAAGTCTTCAGGCACATGACCCCAGGTAACTAGAAGCCATCCTTGAACAACAAGAGAGTCCATTTTGAGTACTAGGTTGTAAATGCCTCTATTAGACTTGTAGACCTCTTAAAATTATATTAGAGGATGTTACACTGGAAGCATTTCAAATAACTTACCCGTGCAGCCACTGCAGCAGTCAACACTCATTTGATATACAGGATGGAGCTATCAGACCAATCTTGTGACCCACAGATTTTGACAACTACGTGGTTTGTTGATATTAAAATAAAAGCGTTGGTACTGCCAAATTAGGTTTCATTAATATTGACTTTAAAAGGATAACTAATAATTAAGTAATTAAACTATATTCTCAAAGAACAATTTAACACTGGTGCTTGAAACCAAAGCATTTTCCAAGTTGCACAACACATTGAATTTGTTCACGTCACGAAAATAAGTACTCCATTTTAAAACCTGCTTTTGTACAGACACTGAGAACTTTTCTCAGCATGGACTTCCATTTGGCTTTTAACCAGTGCAGGGCAGCAAGCTCAGCTGCAACTATATTATAACCTACAGAGGAAACAGGAATCATAAAAAAAATTGGAAATACACGGATTGGCTCAGTTCTCTGACTTTTAAGAAGCTGAGCAAGACAAAGTGAATACCACCCTAAGATATTACATCTTTAAACTATGTCAATGATTTCTGAGTCACTGTTTATTCATTAAAACTGGTTATACTGGGTGTGGTACTCTGATGTAACAGGCGTAATAGATTTTGGACAATTTTTCAACTATTCAGGCCATGTGAGCCACCAAATAATATAAAAAATATCTTGAAAAATATTGACTTTTATCCATGTTTGAACAACATCTCTTTCCAAATGATGTCTTTTTTCTCTCCTTCATTTAGCTGAATGCATTATACTTCTTTCACTTCTTTTCAGATAGAAAGAGAGCAATGACATAATTAAAGGCTGGATCATAAAATCACATTTAATTGCTGCTATAAAACAGCTTGATTTTGTTTTTGAAAGACAGTGTCCCCTAGTACTGGGAACTTGTAATTGCCAGGTCCAACCAATTTACTTCAAACAGTATGCAAACCAAGTCTTTGCTTAAATTCAGACATTTAAAAAATGCTTACACATGCAGAGGGCAAGTTTATTTTCAAGTTTGCTCTGATTCCTGTAGGAGGATACAAATCAAGAAGAAATAACTAAAGGTCAATCATTCTGAGGATGGCAGGACATTAAAATCACCATGGACAGAACAAAAAGCACACAGCACAGAATATTATGCTGACTATATGCCTCAATACCAAAGTACCATTAAGTACATTTCTTTACCTTGCCATACTAGATGTCAAATACAGCTGATCATAAAATAGGCCTTCTTTGCCTTAGAAGCTATCCAAAGTTGAAAGAATTTTCAGTCTTAATAAAAAACAAGGGAGTTCATGTCAAGTTGCTTCCATGGTTTACACTGGTTTAAATGGTTTTAGGAAAAAGGCAGCTCTACCACAGGCCAGTAGGTGTTTACCACCACATGAAACTCAGAGTGTAAGGGACTGGTAGGTCTCTCAATTTAACTTTGCAGTGATGGAGACACTAAAGGTAGACTCTCCCCACCCAATGTAAGAATCATACCATATACACAGGCATGCTGGCTGACCAGTTCTCCATCACAAAAGCATTAGCTGCTCAGAAACAAGGAGGCAGCACTGTACCATGCCCAGTCTGTAATCTCAATGATGCCTTGGTATCGGCACTCACCCCTCCAGCCTGCTCTCTTCACCTCATTCAGAGCTCCTCTGCCACTGCCCTATGTGGACTACACCACCTCAAACCATGCAAGGACCCTGAACATCAATTTGAGAGAAATGTCATCTGCATCAGCATGAAGCACACCACTTCTTCATACAGGGTTATGGATAGAAGATTCAAGAAAGATACTGAACCACGTATGGTAGTGACTGTCTGAAGGCAGGCTTATGCCAGGATCTCATGGGCAATTAATCAGATGGCAACCTCATGGATACTATACTGATTTAGCAACTTCAGGACCCCAGCACAGCCTGCAGCAAGAAAAGCCAAGTTTATCACGCTGCAGAGAGGACTGCCTGTGTTCTATAGGGATCTGGGACAATTATACATATGTGACACAATGGTGCAACCCTCAGTACAGAATTTTGCCTATGCCCGCCAGTTTCTGTCACAGTGCCTCCCTCAGCAGACCACCTCATATACACATTCATGTCTGATTTCCTACTTTTCCATAGACCTTTCTTCCCCCTACCCAACACCAAAAATCTGGATCAGACCACATGGCAAATGACACCATCCATTCATAATTCCAGCATTATATATCTCCATTTTCAGTACTTGTATGTCTCTAACCACCCTCATCCAACGTATCACTCCAGAACTGCACTGCTATTGCAAGATGCACAGCTAGATATATGGCCTACACCCCAGCCAACAAGTAAGCATGTAGGCAACTCCCAGTGTACTGGCATCTATATGGTTTGGCCAGCCTTGGAAGGCAGATTCACAACACGTTTTCATATAGTATTTTGAGTCCACTGTATTTTATATACAGTTTTCAGAAAGATGCTGTACCTCAGCTTGACAGATTTTATCTTTTGTGTCTATCACAACAGAAGAGCAACATCACAACAAGAAGTAAAAAAGGCAGTAAGGATTTTTCTCTCTCCTGCACTTAGATGTACTCCCCAAAGCTCTGTCTCCCCCTTTCATGGCTATTTGCAGTCCCATTTAAGCACCGTGCAGAATAGGGGCTTGTCTCTGAATGGCATATGCAGTAGCTGCCAGAAAATGCTGCCATTATGCATTTAAGTAAATAGTTTGTGCTGCCTGGCATTTGCAGATTTCCTGTCTAGTTTTCTCCTCCAAACTGCATCTTCCTCTTTTTAAAAAGAACCCAACCAAAAGAATCTTAAAATTGCCACCTTTTTCTCCTGTAGTAATTTGCTTTATCCAAATCCCTCCCAAAGGGCAGGTGGTAGGAGCTATATTTGAGGGGTTGCTGTACACAATCTTGAATATAAGTAGCAAGATCAACCATTTGGATAGAAAACCTTTGACATTGCAGCAAACAGCCCAACCACAGTGATAACTAGGTTTCTCAGGGTCAAGCAGTAGAAGAGAGTAGCTTGTTTTTGGGGCAAGTGGAACCTGCCTCCCTGAATTTTAAGCCACAGGAAGATGTACAGAATAGAGCAAGCATTCACATCTTCCATTCATGGGAAAATACTGCTAGCATTTCACTTCTAGTAGCAGGAGAGATGCAGATTCAAAGCCGATAATGTAATTGTGGGAAGGTCATTGTAGGCACCATGCTGCTATCTTCCATTCCAATCAACAACTTAATCCACAGGCCAATGAACTCCTGAGTGGTCAGTCAACAAGTACTCAAGATGCTGGTGCCCACAGAAGCTTTCCCAATCAGCTTTCCAGCAATGAAATGATGACATTGCTCAACCTAGCAACTGCACAACAGTCAAGAGCAATACCTGGATTTATACAAAAGAAAGGTCTTAATTTCAAATCCTTGCACCTTGATGCTAAAATCCATGACAGGCATGATTCTACTGAGGAAAAGAACTGAGGTGGCTCGAAATAAGAAGAAAAACATCTACAAATAAATTTGTTGTATAATTTAACTGCACAGCAAAAGTAAGAAGGCTGAAGGAGATGTGTATTTATCACTTATGCTGGACCACATGAATGTTCCCCTTTATATCCATGACACTACTGCTTTTGAGTTGGAATAATTCCCACTCTATTGCTTAATGCAAAGCTGTACTCCCCTGTTGAACTCCATGCCCCAAATCCCTGGGTATCATTACATTTCAAAGAATGTGGAAATTTTTCAGTCTTAAGCCCAAGTTGCCTTTGATAAGGAACCAGAACAGATATTTATAAAAGGAAATGGTTGATTACTGAAAAAATCTTAACTGTTATTTTCTATCATCAACATAATGATGGGGTTTTATTGTGGTATGCCTTCTGGACAAACATGTCAAGACTCCTGAAATAACATACAACAGCATTTTTATGAAAGATGAAGAAAAACAATGAATAAGGCGAAGTAAGAAGGAACATGATTACTAGTGTAGTAGATGTGAGAAGCACCGATCTCTGCTCATCAGCTGCTTACACTCTGTTCTTTTCAGATTTTCTGTCAAATCACACATAGAAACAAAACCTGAAGGGTAAAAGTGAAGCTTCTCTTCCAATAGTTCAGGGGATCCCTGACTTAGAGGAACAGGGCTACAGAAATAGCAAGGATAATCATGTGGAATCAATCAACACAGTTGAGCTTCCCTCCCCAACCCCCCAAAACAAGATCATACCACAAAGAAAAACAAGATGAATAAGCCTACTGTTGTTTAGCATGATGACTGTACTGCCAGGTATCAAACTAGGAAAACCAGCATACACTACTTTGTGTGATTAAAAACGTGTCACTGTATGTGACATCAGCAGCATAAACTAAATGGAGGTAGGTATTACAGTAAAACAAAAACCTTGCAAATGCAAAGTGAAATTTGAATGACTAGGCATCTCTGAAAAAAAAATCATTGACACTTTATTGTAATTATGCAGGTACATATGATTTGTTGGGAAACTATTAATTCCATAAACAGTATAAATGCACGCAGGCTCTAAAGCTGCCATTTTTAGTGATGCTTGCTGATTTTAACTTCAACCATTTACTCTCATAAGCATTGAAAACTAACTTTAGTTAAATAAAAGTGTATATTTATGCACCTTCCCAAGAGAACAGAAGACTGAGATTATTATTTTAAAATTTGCCAGTTGAGCCTCATACTACAGTCAGGTCTCTATATCGCAGACCCACGGTCTTAATCAGGTTCTGCAAAGCCCTACTTCCGCATTGAATGGCAGCTCATTAATATGCAAATTTGCCCCACACACTCACGCGGCCCCCCCAGCACTGTTTCGGCACTGTGTTGCTGCGTACCAGTGTTTGTGTCGGCCCTTTCCGGCACCCGCAGCCACCGCATGCCGGGAAAAACCCCTTTTTGGCTTGGCCAGGGACACAGTTTCATAACTGCACGGCAGCGGCTCCAGGGGACCAGTCCTGCTGCGGCTGCTGTGGCAGCAGCAGGTTGCGCTTGCGCAGCTGCGAAAAGGGGCCTCCTTCATTACTAAAAAAATCATGCCGCTAAGATCTGAAGCCGCAATATGGGGGACGCGAAGTGCAAGAGGGCCGACTGTATTTTTGTGGTTTGTGGTGAAAGAATAGTGGCATTCTAAAATTCTGTTCACTCCTGAAACAAGCAGAAAGCATCCACTGAATTCCAAAAGTATGAGAAATTTAAAAATTACTGAATGTTGTCTTTTTCAAGTAATTCACAGCAAAATGGTGGTATACTAGACTTTGGTGTTTCTTTCTGACATAGAAAATAGTTAAAACATACCCAGAGAATAAGAATTATGAAGAATGGTTTCTAGACAAGTCATCAACTGAGATAAGAGAAAATGACACACAGAAATTCCAGCTGCACTGCTTAGATGTCTTTTAATGACCATGTTTCATAACATATGTACTCTGATGCTAGTCAGATTCTGAACTTTCCCATTATCAAAGTCAGTCACTCTATACCATTTCTTATTCTTTTTTTCTGAGACATCTACATCTTCAGCACTACACTGGTTGTTACCTGACCTTGAGTTGTTAACACCTTTCCAAGCCGCTGAATAAGCACTTCTTATGGGGAGAGTCTTATTCTAAAACTTTTTTCCTTTTCACTGGACAGACAAATAGAGGATTCCCTTCTCACCTCCCTTTCCCTTCCCCCTCCCCTCCCTGTTTTTTCCCTTTGTCTTCCCTGTCTTTTTCTCAGGCAGTGGGCCCCTTTGAGTCCTGGGGCCAGGGGGAATGGGTGGAAGGAAATGTGGTTGTGCCCATCTACAGACCTGGCCGTGGCACAGCTCAGCAGCCCTGCACGTGCACAAGGGGAACACTGCACGGAGTTGGCCCAGTGCTGCTGCCCTCCAGAGCAGCACGGCTCAGCAGCCCCATGCCCACAGAGGAGGGGAGTGCAG
Source organism: Pitta sordida (assembly GCA_013390025.1). NCBI lineage: Eukaryota > Metazoa > Chordata > Aves > Passeriformes > Pittidae > Pitta > Pitta sordida. The sequence goes on along the minus strand of WEKX01026677.1, from coordinate 71,299 downwards.
ACCTGGTGTGCAGCACTGCCCCAGTGCTGCTGCGCTCCCAGATGCGGTGGTATGGCTCGGTGACCCCACACACATGCAGGAGAGTGCCCCAGTGGGGATGGCATGGCGAGCGCTGGGGTGGGTTGGTGCAGTGCTGGTGCTGGAGCCACGCTGCTCGCACCTCCAGCTGCCCCTGCCATTGGTGCCCTTGTCCTGTGGGGTGCTGCTTGTCTGCCCGCAGATTCACAGACAAGCAATGCTCTGTGGAGCATTGGAACAGTGGGAGTCAGCGATTTTGCACGGGAAGCATTGAGAGATGTTGTTTGCTGTGGTCTTTGAGAGGTTGTGAACAGGGCACCATGTTGAGCACATGGCTAAGAAGGAAAATAAAGCCCGCGCTCCTGAGTGGAAACAGGGCGGGCCCAGGGCTGGGACAAGTTGAGTAATGGCCAAGAGGGAGATGTGACAACATGAAAACACCCCCGCCAGGCATGTAGCTTGGGAATGGGCCCAAGGCTCTATAAATATAGTTGCCGGGGCCATAGGTTCTCTCTGCTCGTGGATCTCCCAAAGGGAGGACATCGCCTTTGCTCCTCTGATCTCCACTGCCACCATCTTGGTCCAGCCCACATGGTCTCCAGCCCTCCAGCTTGCTACAACCTCGTCCCTGCTGACCACTGCATCTTCCCACAGCCACCCTAGACATCCCAGGAGAGGATTTCTGACCATCACCCCTCACTGGTTCACCTATCCTGAACCCTATTCCCCTGCCCCTGGAGTCCCAGGGAGGCCGCCAGCCCCTTTCGAACTCGCAGTGGGTCCCTCCTTCTCCCTTCCCCCCAGCCCTGCCCCAGGTAAACCCCTGGGCTCCCCCATGCCAGCTTTTTTTTGTCTGGTTTCTTCGTAGCCCCCCATTGGTTTTATTTCAGCTACCTTCAATCACCATTAACAGCAGGGGACTATTTGTATTTTCTCCTGTTCCATTGTTAGTATTATTGTTTTATTATTGTTCGTGTTATTGAACCCCTGAAAGCAGTGCCAGGATGCAGCGGCGGTGTGCAGCGCCAGTATGACCAAGCCAGGGCTCGTGCCAGCGCTGCAAACAGCACTAGGACGGTGCAGCCACACAGCAGCTGGTCCCAGCAAGCCAGTCCCCAGCGAAGTGTGGGACCCTGGCCGGGTGTGCTCAAAGCTGGGTTAGGTAGGGTTACTGAGCCTGGGCTGGTGCCAGTGCTTCAAGCAGAGTACTCTGGCAGTGCTCTGGGAAGAGGGGTCCCTGACATAGTGCCAGAGAGCTCCAGCCAGGGCGGGGGGGGGGAACAGGCGAGGCTTATTTTCATATTCGTGAGCTGTGTATCTTTGCAGGTCAATCTGCACAAACTCAGATGCAAATTTTCGTGAAAAACAACCCCGTGATTTATGGAACCCACAAAGATAAAACCACAAAGAGCTGGGGGTTCACTGTATTTAAATAATGTCTCCATTTCACTGTAATTGAATCTCTAAATATTTTGATTTTGTTCATTTAGAACAAAAGATAAGTGCAAACTAAAAAAATCCTCTGGATGTTTGGATTTCCTAAATTCATTTTTACTGCTATTATAATTCCAGAATTGAGTATATGCTGCAAGTTTCAACACAGGCTGTCAGTTCACTACACATATGTTTTTACAGGAAAGACCTTAAAAAAACCCAATAACTTTACTTAAGCTGATTACGAAAAACATGCTAAAACTCTGCTATTTGCAAGCAGGTCCCTGTTGGGATTATTTATGTAAGTGTCAGAGAGATACAGAGATACCAGACAAAATGGACAAGAGTAGACCATGCTTCTGCCCTAGATTAAAGTTATCTCTTACAAATCAACTGCCTTCATCCTGGGTGTATTTAATACTTTGAGTTCCCATATATTTTAAATATGTGTGCTTCTCCAAAGGGCAGTGGTGGTGCCATGAGCAAACCAGGGAGCTAACCACAAGGTCTTGGAATGACATTCAGCAAGAGGAGAAAAAAGGCATCAGATAAAAGAAAGTGCACACGAAAGGGAAATGCTTTAGATACAATTGCTTTCGCATGTTTACCGAGGTTATTCATGCATGGAAGCAATTTCTTGTTATTACTGGAGAATTGTCAATCTTTTCAAATTTTTCAGCCTTTACTGGAAGCAGTGAAGACACATACCAAGACATGGATTGAATCCACTGCAGCCAAAAGCATTGAACAATACCACCCCCTCCCTGCCTTTTCTCTGTCATGTATACAGTTCACGAAGAAGGGGACAAGCCCAGGGGTCTCGCAGAAAGCCAAACTCACAAAGAAGTGCAGGTCGTTAATATGCATGCAGGCCACACCCATTGCTCCACCCCCCGGCACTCCAGAGCGCTGCGGACCATTTTCTGCCTCTCCCCTCGGACTGTCAACACAGAGGGGCAAAGGGAACCGTTTCTGAACCCCCTCTGACTCAGGAGACGCCCCCCCTCCCCCCACCCCCGAGAATCTGCTGGCTTTTCCAGGCTGCTGTGGCCGTGCTCCCACACCCCAAATCCTGCGCCACGGCTCCCCCATCCTGACCCCAGTGCGTGTGCCCACAGCATCGCGTCATGGCATCTCGGGTCACCGGGGCTGCTGCAGGGCTGGGGGCTGCTGGCCCGCCGGGGGCTGCTGCAGGGCCCTAAATGCCAGGCTTAGCCGGAGAAACTGCGCGCCCTCCCTGCGTGCCCTCCCCAGGGGGCGGGCCCATCCCACCTCACAGGGAGAGCCAGCACCGCCCCTCGGCCAAGCAGAGGCACAGCGCATGCGTGCTCTGGGGTACCTCGCGGACCTCGGAAGCCGGACTGCGAAAAAATTGCTTCGCAAATGGGCGGGGTCGTAAAGGAGAGATCGCGATGCAGCGGGGATTCACTGCACATCCACTTGTGTGCCCATGGGGTTTGGGGAATCAGCAGCCTTCTCATCACATCTTCCCTCCTGTCTCCACAACCCTGACTTTTATATCTCTGTCCCCTATACTCACTGGTTTTCAAGCCATTTCACCAGGTTTTCTTAGCTCATTGACAAGGGACAGTGAGCAAAGAAATTGTCCAGAAATAGATTATTTAACAAAGTCAAAAGACACCATAAAGGCAATTAGTGTTATAACAGAGTCTGGGTAAAATGGTCACCACATCACTCTCGAGTAAACTATGGCACCTGACAATACTTGCAGTAATTTAGAAATTTCAATACATATTACCTACAAATAATTATGTAGAAATAAACCATAAAGTGGAAGCCACTGAAACTAATACAGCCATACCTCTGAGTTCGTGAGGAACACGTCTCCCCGAGGGTCTTGCAGAATCACAGAATCACAGAATCACAGAATCAGTAAGGTTGGAAAAGACCATAGAGATCATCAAGTCCAACCTATCACCTATCACCCGTTACCTAATCTAATCTAGTCAAACCTGTTACCTAACCTGACCTGTTGCCATCCTACTACCAACACCTCATCCTACCCTAATATCTAGGTCATGTCACCAAGAACTTCATCCAACCTTTTCTTAAACACCTCTAGGGACGGCGACTCCACCACCTCCCTGGGCAGCCCATTCCACTGAGAGATCACCCTCTCTGTGAAAAAGTTCCGCCTAATGTCAAGTCTAAATCTCCCCTGACGCAGTTTAAGACTGTGTCCTCTTGTTCTATCACTGGTAGCCAAAACATCTAATTTGCAAACACGTGCAGGTCATTAATATGCATATTGGTTATGCCCATCGCTCCATCCCCAGCCACACTGGAGCGCTGGGGTGCGTTTTCCGTTCCTCCCCACAGGCTCTCACAGCACAGGGGAGCAAAGGGAAACATTTCTGAGCCCTCTCTGCCTGGAGAGACTCTTGGAGAATCCCTGGGCTTCTCTTCGGCCACAATGCCACTCACCGCCGGGCTGCTGCCACCACACATGCTTGCACTTCCTCCACGGTGGGGAATCTCCAGGGCCATGGTGGGGAAGGATTGTCCCTGGGCTCTGGTTGGTGCTCTTGGAGCCTCAGAAACATTAACTTGGCAACACTGCAACACCTGGGGACTCTTATCGTGGGGGATGGTGTCGGAGTTTCTTTCCCTTTAACTGCGGTGGCTACAATATGTACATCTGCCAGTCCCAAGTCCCTTCCGCCAGCTGCAACGGGGAGAGGGCATGAGGGAACAGAAGCCTCCTCCTGGCGCAGCAGCTGTGGCAGCAGCATGGACACATCCCATCGCTGCCCCGTCCCAGCACACAGCGCTTGCCCCACCGCCAACGTGGCCAGCCCAGCCCCACTTCCAGGGCACTTTCCCTGGGGCTGTGTGATCACCATGTGTGCCAGGTGCGCAGTCCCTAGGCACAGACTCCATTGCACTGTAGCCATGGAAACAGTAACACGTGCCCGGCGGGGGTCAGTCCCCTGGCTGGGCTTAGAGTAACAGGGGATGACGTGGCTTGTGGCGGTGTTGCACTGGGTCTCAGTGGCCGCCCAAAGCATCCTGCCACGTAAGCCTTCTGCAGTAAAGATCGGGCGTGGAGACAAACAGGAGCGGGGCAGGGGCTGGGGCACAGCGTCACTGGGTTATAAATGCCACGGACAGCAAGCAAGAGGCACCGCACACCCTCCGCGCTGGGCCAGACCCACCCCACAGGGAGCACAGGCACCAGCCCTCTGCGAAGCAGAGGCACTGCACATGCATCAGCTGGGAAGCTCCGTGAATCACTGAGGCAGATTCACGGGGGAAATTTCTCACAAACCAGTGAGGTTGCAATGGAGAAGTCACAATGCAGAGAGGCATGACTGTAATACTTCTCCAGATGAAGTCAGTATGCTCTTCCCTGGACTTCAAATAATTCAGGGGGGAGGGAAGGTTAGCTTAAAAGAACTCCACTGATCTGACCTGTTTAAATAAAAAGAGAAGCAAGATCATAAAGGTCTTGTTTAGTAGTTGGGGGCTTTCTAAACTACATTTACATTTCCAGATATGAGAGTAGGTAAACAGCAAGAGAAGCTATACAGAAAGTGACACCAAGAAAAATTGTATTTTGGGTTTTATCTGAGTGTTTTTTAAGAAGTTTTAAAATATGAAGCTGAAAGGAATATAAGCACATACAAATAATTATACTGGGATATTTGAAAAACACTGTGCATGGAGGCAGTTCCTACTCTGGGAGCAAGAGTTTCGAAGGCTGCCTCTCCCAAGGCTCCCCTCTCCAAGCAGTGATATATGTACGGCACTACAGCTCCTGTATCACAGGGTTGGGCAGCAGAGGCCATTGCCACTGCTTTGCAGCACCATCTAATGAGAGACATCAGGTAGGACATATGACCAGAGGCTCTGTGCCTATATGTAGTCCTTCTCCTTGGCAGGAGATGAAAGAAATTGTGTCTGGCAAAGAAATTAAATAATTGCAGTCAGAGTGGGAAGGTTGGAACCACAAAAGGAGGGTGTGCATTTGAAGAGATGACAGGAGAACAACTAGAGAAGGCAGAATATCAGTCTGGGCAAATGAATAAAGAAGTTTAGGCTCAGTAAATTTTGCTACATCTTCTTCTATCATCTCATAGCACACAGCAGACACACTGCTGCCCTGAACAGTATAATTATATATATATTCTCCCCCCCTCTCCCCCCCCCCCCCAAGTATAATTCCTTCACTATTTGAGATACATTTACCTTACAAAAATGAAATGTCATTGCTAGCAAAAAATCAGGGACCAGCCAAGCATCAACTTCAAAATCAGGACTTTGCCTTACTTAACAATTATTTAACAATTTAATGTGACTTGAAAAGTTCCCACTTTATGCACCATACTGCCCTGTCATATGTCTTTCCTGTATGAACATTTTGGTCTAGTTGTTTGTGTATTTATTAAGCCAAATACACTACTAGCCAACTATTACTCTCCAAGGAACTCTTCTGCTCAGTTTGTAAAAACTATAGATAGAAGTGCTAGCAGCTGCCAAAGTCAAAGGCAGCCCCACACAGGGATAACTGCTGAACTGCAATTAAAGAATTGAGATGACGAGCACAGAGGTCAAGAAGGGAAGCCACAAGTAACAATTGCTGCTCTTCCAAACTCTTCTAACACTTCCTTCTTCCTATCTTTCCTTTTCAGTATCTTCACTCATCACTCCACTTCTGATCCAGGCCGAGCTTCACTTATGACCCAAGGGTTACTCAACCACCTCCAGCATGATACCTCCTCCAGCCAATTTACTGCTCCTCTGCAAATGCAGCTTTGTTTATTTAATTATTTAAGGAGCCAAACTGGTTTGACAGAGTGCTTGTCTCCTTGCCTGGGTGTGTTTAGAGGAACTCAAGATAAGATTGACTGTCATAGCAGCTATGCAGAGTTGCTGCATACACTGCCAAGAGGCAGGATTTAATTACTAGTCAAAAGCAGCCTATCTACCCCTTATTACAGAAGACAATTATAATTTACTTATATTTATTATGACACCCTTGCAGAAATGTTCATGACTATTTGTAAACAATTCCATACTCTGCAAGGGAGAGGCAAAAATTAATATCACAGGTTCTATATTCAACCTATTAAGCATTTAAAATGTGAATGTTCAAAATCTAATTTTTTATATGTATCATTAGATAATTCCACATTGCTGAAAAAAACCTGTTTTCCTCTGTGGGGAAAAAATAAAAGAGTCAGTTGTGCATTAAAGAATTTATCTGCATATGGCTGATACATCCTTTCTCAAAGAAATATACTGACCTTAAGTCCTGTGTAGAAAAAGCAGTTTCCAATCTGTAGTGGGCTTATTCACATACATTCATATAAAGCCTTCTAAAGGTTAAAAGTGACTAAAAAAGCCCCACAAAATGCACACAAGAAAAGCACTGAGAAAAGTAGGCAAAATCTATCTAGAGCTATAGAGTCTTGAAAGACTACTCTCTTCTATTAATTTAGCAGAATTATGCTTGTATGTTATAACCACAGGAAAAATGCACTTTTTGATTATAAACTGATGCATATACTTCGGGCATTTTTTTGTCTTTAGCTTAACTTTATTTTGCCTTTAAAAATAACAATGTACTGAATGGAGAAATACTTTAACTGTAACGCATACAGGTTTCCATAGAGAGAGAATGCCTATTACCTTGAAGACTGAGATCTTCCTCTGCCTTAAGCAAGATGCCTCAAGCATTTCGGGTTTGAGCCACAATGGTTTCTATGACCAGCTGTCTTCCAGGGTACACAGATGTCAAGAATGTCTGAAGTTTTGCCTAGCGACAGACGAAGCACAGACTGCCCCCAATTTAAACATTTTCCTCCATACATTTTGCATGAAGTTATGCCAATTTCTGCTGTTTGATCTGGTATGTGATTGCCATTTCTACATGAAATTTTTTTACCATTCTATTTACAGCTCAAGTAGAGCAGTTAAAGATACTTCTCCTACCATAACAAAAACTAAACTGAGAAGTGCTTTTAGCATTAAGTCACTGCTTTATCAAAGTGGAATGATGTCTTTGGGGTTTTTTTAATTCAAAATTCCAGAGAAAAAGGAATGGTGCTTTGCATCATCAATGCTATTTCCGATGCAAGGATTAATTTTGTTTTGGGGCATCACAAAATCATGTGTTTTATTGGGTAAATGTCCTCTTCAATATTTTCTGTTAGAACAAGAAGCTGTATGTCATTTCAGCTTGAAGCATTCAAACATGACTTGCACCTTTACAGAGTAACAAAGGAATTATCCCATTGAGTTAAACTAGTTGTCCATCTCACTCAATATCCTTGGTCTGACGGTGACCTGTACCAGGTATGTCAGCAGGGTGAGGAGGGAGGATACGTACATTCATATTTAGTATAGAGGTGTTCTAGCCTTCTCTATAATTAAATGGTAAAAAACATAGATAGGGAGAGCAACATGTCTTTTCAGAAACAGATCTCTTGCATCAGAAATCATTACAGAAAGGAAAAATATCACTCACCACTTCTTCCCATACCCATATACCATGTTTTTTTAAATACTTGCTTAAAGATTTGTTTGTGCTATACAACACATGGAGACTTAGCCGGGAGAATCTGAACACAAGTCCAACTTGTGGTAAGTCCAAAGTGTTAAATCTGTACAGTGCCTTTTTAGCTAAGGCATGGAACCATGAAAATGCTACTAATATCTTATCTTATAGGCCAATATTCTCCAAGTCTGGTGCCTCAGTTTGAGTGTCTGCATTGACAGCAAGTGTGAATTCATACAGAACTTGGGTGCCACTGCAAAACTGATCTCATATCTCTTGACATATTCTGACCTCTGCTGTTATAAAATGGAATTTATTCTGACAATTTTTTTCTTTAAAAACACTGCCCTCAGCTGAATAAAAATTTTCATTATCTGCAATTATCCAGGGTAAAGAAATTACAGGAAAACCACTTTTTTTACACTATAAAGCACACCAAAAAAGTCAAAAGCTTGTCTTTCTCTCTCATGATCCTTCCCATCCTGTCATCCATTATCTGCTTCATTATTTGACTATTACATAAATACACATACCTTGTTCTTTTGGCATCTAGACGCTATACTCTTGGACAATTTGGTAGCACCATCTGTCTCTGAGAATGCATGGTTTTAGGCCTTTTTGACAGATACCAGCAAACCCACACAGAAAGTACCAATATACAGACTATAACTTACCTGAAATTATTTATACAAGTAGAATTAGATAGCACTCTTTTTCCTCAGTTTAACTTGCAATTTCACTACAAAAATATTCTACAGTAGACCGGCAAGCTCTCTAGAACTGCTTACTGAATTTTGACAGTATATAGTGGTTAGGAAACAAATCTTATTCTAAATATGCCTTACATTGACATCAGTGAAAGTGTAAATATGAATGAACCATAGCTGTATTGGTTCACAAGATTCTGAAGGCAGCAAAACACTGCACTTAAGTGATAGGTACACACTGAGGGGAAAAGAAACAGTGCATCCATCATGATCCCCCATCTCCAAACTTCTCTTTCCCTTCTGGATAAGAAGTCTTCTCTCAAGACCTTGAAGATTAAGGTGTGAACCTGTACTCTACTTATCACAAATTTGGTCATCGTTTTCCATCAAAACGCCCATCACATTTCCAAAATAAAACGGCATATACAGCTTGCATTATTTCCATCACACTTGCTGATCTCCCATGGCTTGGGAAATGATAAAGTACTTGATAAAAGCAATATGAATTTAAGATTGTCTCCTAGTCAGAAAACACTTTTGATTACAGAACAGAAAGACAGAAGCCCAGTGCACAATGAGTGTTTTAGCACCAAATGCTAATTTTATCCTCTTGCTTAATGGGAACAGAGGCCCTAATCTAAAACCAGCTAGTTCACCCTTATGCCAAGGACCTACCTCTTTTAGAGCTACAGGTAGGAAACAGTCTTGTTCATTTCATTCCGTTTTCGCCATCAACTGAGCAATACTAATATTAATGAAGTTTTTTTAATTGTTCTGCATGCAACTACTTTAAAAACAAAACATTTAATGCACGAATGTGAAAATAATCATTACAGATTTTGTTTCTGTTGAAGCAAACATCTGGAAATCTGCCTTAACACCTTTATTGAAGTAAAAGCAGGAAACACAACAGCATAATATAGATATATATACTGGATCTTAAAGGATCTTCAACTGTAACTAGAAAGCAAACAGCCAACCAAGCTCAGCAAGGTACCTTACTCCATCTCATGAATGTTCTGAAGACTGTTTGTTAGTTTACACCTCCCACCTCCCCTTTCAATAACCATTCTCACACATTTTCTTTTGCTTTCAGTTGCAACCCTTATCTGATGGAAACTAAACTGGAACGGACCCTCTCAAAGTGTATCACACCTCCAGTAACAAATAGCTAGACTGTCAGCAAAGATGCCAAACGATGAGTTATATGGACTACCACACGTGACCTGTAGATTTCAACACTACAATTGATTTTTCAAAAGTGTAGAACTACATTTAAGTTAAGATAGCTCTGATGCCTTGAGGTTTTTCTTTATATTTTTTGGATTTTAGTCTGACTATATAGTTCAATCATAAGCTGTACAGTGTGGCCTTTCTCATGAGTTGTAGAGAGATGTTTACATTCCTTCAGGAGATAACAAGGCTAGCAAGTCAAAATAGACAGCCAGTGCACCTGGAACAGCTTTCGGAGAGGCAACTCAAGGGGAAAGAAGATCGAAGGCTGTGTTTTTGGGGTTAGAAGAATCCTGGTTAGATATTTGTGGTATACAAGGGTTAGAAGGAGAAGCTTGGATATTCTAAGGGGCATAGTTTCTGCTGATTATAAATGTAATTGGATAATTTTTCTCTCTCTCTTTTGGACCTGAAAGATGTCAAATAAAGAACTCTCCTTCCCCTTCAATTCTATTAACTTTGTTTAGATTTTTTGTTTTCCTACTCTCCCTGAATTGGGGCAACAGCTCAGTTTCTCACTCAAAACTTTATTAATAAAGACAACAGTTTTGGACAATATAAGGAGGAAGCCCCCATTGTGCTCGCTTTGTATAGAGACTACCCAGCAGTATCCTGAAAGTGGTCTGAAAACTGTATTGTTTTCAAGGGTATTATAGAATCTGACAGGTGTTCAATCAAACCACTAAAGTACTATGGTTAGTTTAATTTTGTATTCTATTAAAAAATGTGATAAGAAACTGAATAACCTAAACCAAAGAGTAGCATGATTAAACTGGAAGTTTGAGAAACCAATTCTCAAAAGCTGAAGCTAACCAAATTCACACAAGTAGCATAATAAAGGGAGTCAGACAAGTTTAGGTAAAAAAGTAAGTAAAGGCAAAATATAGAAGAAATTCTATGGCCATACTAGAAGAAACAGAAAGGACATATCAGACATGATAAAGGTAAATAAATAGATAATGAAAAGATTGTTATGATGTTCAGTTAAAGAGCTGGCAGATGCTTCAGAGAACCACGGGACTAGGAAAAAAACCACTGGGAGTATAAGCGTTGAAGATACCAAAGCCTAGAAGAATTTGCTTAATTAAAGTTCTTGTCTGTTCTAGGGCATGCTCTAAGCCATTAGCAATTACAGTCACCCTCAAAATTCACAGACTATGGGTCTCCTGGGAGTCCTGCGAATCACCCAATCGCAAATACCATTCGCGGGGGAAAAAATGTGAATATGCGAAAACATGAACCTGGAAGTGTCACAAATACGATTCACGGGGAAAAATGTGAATATGTGAATCCGGAAGCGCAAATACACGAGGTATGACTGCATCTTCAACTCACAGGACTGGAAAGGCTCACTGACTGAAAAAAAGATTAAAAATAAAGAGCCTCTTTTGAGGTGTAATGACATGACAAAGAAACCAGAATAATAAGAGTTAGAAAAATATTCTAAATATTCTCCCCAACTTTAGTTTCTAGAAGTGTTTTAAATTCTGCTGTTTCCCTACCACCAAGCCATAGCTTTTTAGGAGGGAGTTACACTTGGGTTTGAAAAGTCCTTTTTCCCCCCACTTTGGCAAATTAACAAGTCTGACACACACGAAAAGCAGAAAGTGAGTCATAGATAGATGGAAATTATGCAACTGGAAAACAGTCTTGTTGTTTTATTTCAAGAGAGACTATGGAAATGCAGTCTAGGCAAGGAAATTAAAAGGCTGTTACGCGAAAGCAGGAAGATCGCACATGTAAAGAGAAAGTTCGTAAGGTGGCAACATCAGAATGCGATAAGAGAAGTCATTTCAAATTCAAGGACACTAGTGTGTTCTTTAAAGAATTAGGTGATTTACAACAACCATATACTATTTATAGATCCAAATTGCATGGGGGGAGACAAAATGTCCCTCTTAAATTTCTACGTTGGTACAATGATCCAAAGTTCAGCAAGAGAAAACTCAGAAGAACTGGGCTACAAAATCTTATTCTTAAAACAAGGCAACCAAACACATAAATAGGATATTCCTGTACATCTCAAAATAATCTCAGCTTTTTTTGTTTTTAATAGCAGGCTTGATGTCAGTTTGTAGTCAGTAACCCCCACACCCTTTTATGCAATGCCACTTCCTTAAGTGGTTAATTCACCAGTTTGTATTGGTGCAGTAGTTGTCCTACTCTTAGTTTGCCACATGCTATTTCATGCACAGCGAGTCCCTGGTTTCTGTGGGTCCATAGGTCTGGGAGCAGGATGCGAAGGCCAGAATTTGCAAAGACAGCAAACTCATGAATATTCCATTAAGCCCTGCCCATCACTCCACCTCTGTAAAGGGACAGGATGCTGACACAGCTGGGCCAGGCTGCACCACTCACAGCTCCCTTCTGGGCTCCCTTCCTTTGCTGAAGCGGGAAGGGATTGGGCTGGGCCACGCCGCTAACAGCTTCCTTCCTGGCTCCCTCCCTTCAGTGAAGCGGGATGGGATGGGGCTGGGATGCTTCAGCTATTAAAATGATACTTTTCTTTTTTTTTTTTCCCCTTCATACTTTTTTTCTTTTTTCCTTGGCCTTGGTGGCCAGCTGCCATTGCTGTCTGCGGCGGAGTGGGGAGAAGGTGGCTCTCGCTCCTGCTCTCATGCAGAAACACATATGATGACAGCCCTGTCTTGGAGGCTGGCAAACAATTCCAGCCATGCAAGAACACATGTTTACATTAAATCCTGGATGGGACCAGGACGGGATGGGCCTCGTGGCTCCTGGGTGGGGGCTTATGTACATATTCATCATGAGCTGTCTGCCTTTGCAGCATTTTTTGCACCCGCACGCGGCACTTGGCACTCCTTTTCGCTGAAAAATGAACCACAGATTATTGAAACTGCAAAGATGCGGACAATGGATAAGCAAGGGTACCGCACTCCAAGGAAAGAGGCTATGAGGACTAATTATTATCAGGAAGACATGAGATGAGAGGGAACACTTCTTTTCCAAATTTATCAAAGCAATAGTTGTACAAAATGGTTCACTTGGCAGCAAAGAAGATTGTCATGTATTAGGGAAGAAAAAATAACCAGAAATGTTCTCAGTTTTTAAGAGGTTAAAATACACGGAGATAGACAGATAGATATGCCAGGAATGGTTTAGGCATAAGAATATCTAGTTTTACAAGACAGTAGTGATGAACTACTTGTCCCTTAAATCCTGGAGGTACATATATCCTTAACTAAGAATTTACACTGGATTTGGTATTTAGATGATGAGACTGAGTGAGTAATAACCCCTTTTATGTGAAAATTGCATATGTGGCTCAAAGTAGCTTAAGAGTCAAGACAGAACAAAGTGAATTTCACGGGGAGTTTTGGTGTTGTTTTGGTAATGAGGTACTTCACAGCAACTGCTCAAAACACATGATAAACTGATTTATTTGTAAACCTTTTTTACATCTAGGTTATTTTAGGACGCATACTCTAAGTGTCACCCAGAAATTCAAACCTGTAATGTCTACTATGACATGACATTATTAAAACAATAGAAAAACAAAAACTATATGCTCATGGTGGGGGATACAAACACAAGTACATGCTACCCCCACAAGTATCTGTAATTATTCTGATCAAGATAATTGCTAATTCTGAAGACAGAGTTTCAGTTCCACTTACAGTATCATCTATAAGACAAAACTGAGGCTCTGTAACTCTAATGTTGTGGTAAAAGTTGCATAAAGAATTGTAACTCACTAGAGTTTAAAGACTACAGTACTGGTCACATCCAATTTATGCTCTCTAATGAATTCTCCAATTGATTCCCATGTATAGACTGTTAATTCTCCTCACAGGGCATAGGGAGAAAGGAAATGACTGGTCTTTCTGAGCAAAGTAATTAGTGTTACACTGCTTAGAGAAGCTCTTGGTGGTCCCACTGCGCTCCTCTAGTGATCTGCTGCCCTGGAACTACTGGAGATGCCTGCAGAGATGAGAAAGTGAAGGGTGGTGGTGCAAAGGATGCCAATGCACCACTGGCACTTTCTACCTTTCCACAGAGGTTACATGACAATATCAGACAACAAGAAAAAGTGATCTGGTTTCCTTTTCCTTGATGGAAGATTGTCTAGAGCTAGTAAAAATGACAGACCTACAAGCCCTGAAGGACAAAGGGTTCCTCCTGGGCACCTCCAATGACAGAGCTTTGTGAGAATGAGGCAGGTATCAGTGGAGAGAAGAGCTGCAGGGTTTTCTTTGAAGAACCTCAAGAAACCACATAAGAAAAAACACTGGTTTTTTGGAAGGGAATATTCAAAGTAAAAGCAGGTCTGGACTTCATTACATAGCTTTTGGTCATAGGTGCTACATGAATTCACCTGCTCAAGGCATCAGTTTAGACATACACATTAAACAAAATAGGAAAAAATCAAGTTTTTGCCACCTCAAGGAAGAGCATGCAAAGCTCAACACAGCCTTGCTGACAGAGGTGAGAACAGAAGAAACACAGGACAAAAGTAGAAAGCCCTAGAAGATGTGTTATTTGTGTCTGCATTTGAGAAACAAGGGGGATGGAAGGATGAGAAGAGCCACTTTTGTTGTCCACCCCATCCCTTCCTGCAGTTACTGACGGAGTGTCCAGTACAGCCCTCACATAACCTGTCTGAGGTCTGCAATACGAATATGACATTTGCTACACCTATATATATATACGTTTGTATATACATACATACATACACATACACACTTGCCTTTGCCTATACACAGTGCCAGAGAAGGTGAGAGCCTGGATAATTCCACTTCCACTGCTGCTTCCAAAAGTCCTGTGCAACATTACTACTGAATTCAGGGAGGTTACACAGAAACCCAACAAGCTGAAACAACTCTAAGGCCTGATGACTAAATATTTCATGGTAATGGCAGCTGGCACCAGAACCACACACACAAAAAAAAAAAAAAAAAAAAAAAAGCTGGTAAATAAATCAGAGGCAGCCCTTCAAGGTTTTGTTTGGACAAAGTTTTGTAATAGTCAAGGCCACACAGACTATAAAATGTGCAAAATTCATACTGATATATGTCTGTATCAGAAGACATGTCTATGAAAAGCAAACATCAGTCTCTGTAATAGATTTATCAATACAGATCAAAGGACAGATTTAGGGTCAAGAAAGTAGATGCCGGTCTTTTATTTCATGACTTTGAAGAAGTAAATTAAAATTAAATAATGTCCAACAAAACAACAAAAATGCTTGTTAATATACCTGCCTACATGCAGGAGTAACACTACAACATAACTACCCAGAACACATCTTACCAAAACAACAACAACAAAAAATGGGTACAATAAAACAGTTCTGAAAAAAAAATTCAACATTACTTGAAGACAACTTATTATGAAAAATTTCCTTTATAAACACTAATGGCAAGTTGGGAATCCCTGCCAAGTATCTTTTGAATCCTTGAGAAGTCACAATACATGGAAATGGAATACACTTACTTTAACAGATCTGAAAACCTGGCACAAGGTGAAACTGGATTAAGAAGTACAGATTTTCATGGCTAGTGACTTTTTTTTTAAATAAATCTGAGGTATCAACACCTCTACCAAAAATACTTTTTAAAACCTACATGGGAAAAATACTCTGGCAGAAAATTCTTTGTAGATCTTTATAGTAATTTTACAAACATTGTAAAGACTTTTGTGCTACTGAAAAATGCAGGGCAGTGTTCAGAATAATTGAAAATAACTGACAAAATATCAGCTTCTTTCTGTCTTGATTCTATTTTTGTCTCATAAATGAAACACTTGTGAAATGAACATTGAATACACATTCTTTCAGAATGATGTAGTGAGGGATATTTTAAGATGCTGAAATGTCATTAATTTGTGACCCTCAGGTCAGTAATTTGTAAATTATTAGCTCTAGAGCACCAAAACAATCTAATGCCTGTCTAAGCCCATTCCATCCAACTATTAGCATTTAGTTTAAACACGATTTCAACATCTAATGCCAAAACCTAGCATATGCTATTTATCATAAAATTGAAGTGAAAGACTGATGTCTTTCTGTAGGTATATATCATAAAAGAACAACTTTCCTTTTTTCCCCCTTTTTAATCCTAAAGCTTAGCCCTTTCAGTTCCCCTAGATTTCACACACATACCTACATTTCTCTTGGTAACAAGGGGCAAGTTTTGCCTGAGATGTCACTGTCAAACCTTTTCCCATAGTATCAATAGGAGGGAAGGGAAACGAGAATACAATTAAGCATAATGCTATTTAAATATTTTTCTGGTCACAAGAGAAATGGGAGCCTCACGCCTTAAAACAGAAACAAACTTGTACTATCAGATTCCTGTTCCTGTTGAGTTTTGCAGAAAAAAGCAAGTCCTCGGCTGTTATGCTCTGTCACAGCTGGCTGCATGAAGGGTTGCAGGCAGCTCAGCAGCTTTCTAGAAAAGGTCTCTAGAAAAGTCTCAGACTCTGAAGAGGTACATAGTAAGAACCCCCGGACAGAGCTAAAAATGAAATTACACTGAGAAAAGTAAAGATCTTCAGAAAGTTTATGAAAGTTTGGCTCCAGGAAAGAAGCTCTCCGACAGCAGACACTACTTTGTTTGTTTTTTAAATCCATGAAAAAGAACACACCTACCACTTATCTTTTCATCCTGAGCAATTCATTCAAAGTCAAAGCTTTGGTCTGAAGCTTAAGGTCTTTTAGTTTATTAGTTCTGGGTTAGCCTCAAAGGAGCAGTGACAGAAGTTTAAAACTGGCAACAACATTCACCAGAAATACAAGTTATCTGCTCCTAGGCACCTACTGAGTTCAGTTGTTTCTAGTTCAAGTTTGAGAAAAAAAAATCTGGACTTAAATTCCTTACTTTAATTAATGACGTGCTCTAACTTGACTTCAAAATATCACGTGATGCTGAACTTCTTTTTTTTTACTATTCCTTCATAGTGATTACATTTTTTTGAAGTAACATCTTTAAATTGGGATTATACTCTTCAAATCAGCCACCACTTTGAACCACAGGACCCTCATATTAGGCTTCAAGAAGAAGGGAAAATAGAAGCACTGTCCACATTGACACAAGTCTGAGACTAAGTAGAGAGGCCTAAGACAAGTGGTGGTGAAGTGTCCTGCTGCATTGTCCTAATTCCAGCCAGCGCTTTCCCTCTGGTGGGAGTCTCTGCCCTCAGAGCAAGGGAGGGCAGAGGGCTCCTGTGGCCCCCTCCACCACCAATCCAAACATTTTAATCAGGTAATTCTCATTCACATGTATACAAGAATTAGGTATTTTTTAATACTTCTATAAGTCTTCCTTATCCAAAAGGAAACAGAAGTCAAAGGAATGTATCAAGGAAGAGAAATTTTGAGAAAGGATGATCCAAAATCCCCCACCACTGGGCAAAGGGAAGTAGAATTTAAGCATCCAGTTTCCAACTTGAAAATGAGTTCTCTTAGACTTTTTTGAAAAGTTATCTGAAAGTGTTTCTTCTTTGTCATTATTTGCTGGGAAAAGAAGTTAATGAGGAAAGGTCACACTGAAGCACTGAAACACAAGGTAAATAATTTCCATAATTTCAGAAAAGGTACTTAAAATTTAATTTTCCCTGGCAGCTGTTTTTACCCCCAGTTGGAAACACCTTCTCTCTATTTGTGCTTAAAAGAAAAAAAAGTTCACAATCGCAGGCAGGCTGCTGGAGCAGCATTGAGATGTTCCTATTCACTTCAGCTGGGCAATTTCCTAACTCTGATGAATGCCATTAAAGCAATCAGATTGTTTAACATCCTATGCAAATAGCTGGAGATGAATGTTCGAATCCACCAGCACACAGACAAATGGAAATCAGCAAAATCAGCAATATGGTAATTCAGCATGATGCTGAACTTAATGTAAACATTCCTAAAGGAAGTCAACAGGAGATGAAAAGTAAGAAATTTGAGAACTGTAGCACAAATCACAGCAGAATGATATTCAAAACAGAAAACGCCACTCTACAGACAGTTTATGATCTGGAAAAAAGAATCTTTACCTGCTCCTAAAAAATCCCAAGAAAACCAAAAACCCACACAAACCCTCCTCCATCCAAGAGTACAGCTGTTCAGCAGCTGACTTTTGGTTGGCATTAAACCAACAGGAGTTTCAAAGAACCTATTACACACAGGTAAGTTTTTGAATAACCTGTGAGTTACTAGCTGCAGTTTGATGCGGCCCTGAGACTTCAAAGGCTCCTTACCTAAGAGAACAGGACAAAGGCAGAGAGGCCTTTATCATCATTTATGGAAATTAAGAGACAAATCCACTATGCACTAGAAAGCTGATGTAAGGAAAAGGCTGAACTTTGCATGAGCTTCATCAACTTTTTAGGAGCCCTAAGTAAAGCAGTAGTTTTTTTGATTAGAAGGTGCTGGTAATCTGGAAAGGCAACAGCAGTAGCATAGAAGGACACAGATAAAAAGCTTCTCCGAGTTTGCTGTCAGCAAATGCTTGTGAAGACCCATCAGCAGACTGTAGTGGAGCATGTGCCCAAACATTTCGTGGCACCTCAAGTAAACAAGTAAACATCCTGGGAACAGACAGCTCAAACTCTTAGTTTTCTACTGCTTGGCCTTAAGTGAGTCCTATTACCCGAGCCATGAACATACAGGCAGACAGGCAGAACTGACAATCCCTGGCATCAGTGTCAGAGGAATTGCACGTTAAGGTCTAATCACGAAATTCAGATGCTGCTGATAATGAGGCCATATAAAAATGTCAGGATCGCCCCCTTACCAGAACTCACTGAAGAAAAACTTGCAAGGACATACAGCTTAAAATTAACGTAGTGTGAAATGAAAAGTACAAACCCTTGAATGGAAAACTGCCAAATGTAATTTTGACAATTACCATTTAATTTAAGAAGCAGATCAAAAGAAGCACATCATTTACATTTTCAAATATTAAGTTTTAAAGATCAAAGACTTCTAGTATTTCCAGACTGCATATATGTGAGTAACTTGGTTTGAGTAATGAATCTATGCAGAGAGAGGACATGAGCTGCTCATTTGCTCTATGCAGCAGTTTCTGCATCGTCTGAGACTGTAGCACATGGTACTTGGAACAAACATCAGCAGCAAGCATACCTGACACTATATATGAATAATAGCAAGAGGCTTCAAGGTCTAAAACTGCATTACAGTGTAACAATTTTCTGACTGCTGAAGAACTCTCTCTCTGAAACTAGCCACTGCTTCAGAGGCTTTTTTCATAACTCCAGCCTAACAGCTATGACTTAACAGTACTCATACGGTGTTACAGAGGTCATTAAAGATTTCATGTCATTACCAAAACTCTGTTTTTATGCTAAGAAGTTAAATAAAGAGAAGTGCACTAATTAAATTTCCAAAACATCAGATTAAGCCCATGTTGAAATGAAATTGCAACAGCAGAGGTGATGTTCTAGTGACCACTGGGAGCTACAGCAACAGCTCCTGGTCAAATTTAGCATAAAGCAGAAAGTGTCCTGGCACTTGCAGCCAGGAAACAACTGAAAACTTGCGCCCACTTCTAAGCACGACCAGAAAACCCACAGCTTCCAAATCAAAACCAGATTTTTCTCAGCAGAAAACCAGACAGTATCATGGCCATAAAGCCTACAGTTTAAAAAGAGATGATAATTTAAACTGAACCAGTAAACAGGAGTTGCTTGGGGAAGCTGAGAAGATGACTAAAACTTCTCTTACTAAGTTGAGGAACATGTGCAACTGTATTCAGCACTTGGTAGTTTAACAATAGCATCCAATTCCCAAAGTCTTCCTTACTGTATGCAAAGATCCCCAATATACCATATTGTCTATTAGACTGGTCCCAAGCACAGGATGGATTTTTATCTGCATCTCCCTTATGTAACCTGTTTCGCTTTGAAACCACAGGAATAAAACTATTTTAAAAGTAGGTAGGAGGGGATATACAATACAAACATTTACACAGGGACTTTCATTCTTATATCACAGTATTACGCATTTAATGTACACATCCAATTCCCATCCTACATCAGGTAGACAGACATAGTCAAAGCATTCAAGAGGTCTTAATCTCTATCTCTGTCAAAAATTCAAACTACCATGTGCAACCTAAGCAACATTATAAACATTGATAGATTACAAAATTGGTAAGATTTGTGCACATCACATCTACCCCCACTAGAAGTCTGCAGAAGAGTGCCCCTGTTCTAACAGGAATATATATTCCCTACCATTCTAAAAATAACAAAAAAACCCCCACCAGCAACAGCCCCACACCAGGAAAAAAAAACCATAATCCAACCAAACAAAAACCAAAACCACCAAACAAAGCAACATGTGGAGGAAAATGTGCTGAGGTTGAGATCAAAAGGATCTGCAGGTCCAGATTTCATCTCCATATCTGCTCCCCCAAAAGCAATGGGTGCTTAAAGGAGTATGTACAAGGTTCATCCCATTCCCATACTGCATAACAGTGCAAAACTACAGGCAAGACATGGCCAAGCTACAGCCAGAGCACAGCTGGGTTAGGAATAACTCTAAGGAAATTTAAAAAAAAAAAGAAAAAAAAAGAGGGAAGAGAGGAAAAACAGCCAAGGCACACCAACATCCTTTCCACATTTCACTCCCTCATATCAGGAAGGTAGCATGACATCAAAGATGTTTTCTACTGCCAGAGAGACATCCTTCTCTGTCCTGTGATCCTCCTCGGCTGATCACGGAGGAAAGAGAAAATAATCAGATGAGTCAGTGGAAATCTGCACGGCTGGATTGCATCTAACCCATCAATGCAGCAGACACAGGAAACCGAATTACTGCCAGCCTCCGGATCATCTGCTGAGATTCTGGAAACCACTGCTCCAACCTTACGTTTTATTACCATGACCAGTCATGGTTCTTGCAAGAGCTTTGTCTGTATACAAACACCAAATCTTGTTGCTGCAATGTGCATGTTAAGTATTTTGTGTTCTGAGAAAATTAATCGTTATAAGGGAAATCAGACATGATTTAATAGCATTATCCTTAACTACGGTATATCCAAATATGTTGAGGAAAAGAATATCCACCTTTTTACTATAATTTTCAAGGGGAGACAGTTTTCACACGGAGAATCCAAAGACTCCACTGGCAAATGGAATGACACAAGATTTTAGTTGCCACAATAAGAAAAAAAAGTAATAATTTTAGAAATTCTTAGCTGAGGAGATAATAAAGGGAAGGGGAAAAAAGAGCCATTAGCATGCACATACAAGCATTTTTCAGTCAGGTTTAACAATAAGTTTCTATGTCTCCTATGTTTCTATGTAGGTAAAGCAAAGATACTGATTTTACAAATACGTAAGTGAAAAAGTAAAAGTGTAATAACACATTCGGAAATTTAGAATAACCTGCGACTGTACTCCCCAAATCTTTTAAGTCACTAAACGCAAAACAAATGCAAAACCCCCTCCTGAATTTAAAAAGCCAGTATGTTGTACTGTATTTTACAATTTACATACTTACAAGGTAAGAAATCCACTTGATTAAGAAGGAAAAAGTAGTTATTTGCAAATACGTAACCTCAGCTGCACACTTCTCCTCGTCCCCTTCCAAGCTCCTCTGCAGTCATTTCTCCACAGTGCAGAGCTCCCAGCCCTACCCACTGGTACCTGACATGCAGACCTTCCTGGAGACTGAGATTACTCTGCAAGACCTACCCCAACGTCACAGAGGACTTTTGGATTTTATCAGACACATAAAAGCTAGGTCATTAGTGAGCAACCCAGTCTGTGCATTTCATGGAGATTTGTCTTTGAAAACATTTGTCCACAGGTAAGACTTGGAGCTCTGAAGCAATACCCTCCTGAATAATCATCAAGTTGATGTTTATTATATCAGGGATGCTTTTTTCCTTCCACAGCATCAGGCAAATGTCTGTGAAAGATATCCATCTGTACCTGGAGCTCATGCCTTTATCCTCACTCCATTTCTATTCAGTTCAAATAAGATCAAATTCCAAGCAACCTTTTTATTGAATACTGAGAACTTGTAATGAGGATGCCCACCTGACAGAAAAAAAACCCAACCCACCACATATATATATATGTATACACACACCAAGCTGAAACCCTTGTAATTAGTTAAGACAGTCAATGTCACTTTGTTACCACCTCTTCTATTTACAAAAGAACCTGCAACCAAATGTCTGGCCCATTTTCACTCAAGATTACATTATAGGTGCATCAGAAAAGGTGTATTTTGTCAGTGGCACTGTTAAGGCAAATGGAACATGGTGACACAAGGGAGAAGAGAGGTTTTCCCTATAGCAATAATGTTGTAATGCCTAACTTTGCCCTGTGCTTTACCTAATCTTAAATAGTTTTCAAATAAGCATTTCAAGGGAGTGCAACAGGCATTGCCACAAAACCCCTCCAACCCTAAAGCGTCTAGCTTATACCTTGACCCTGGGCACTTAGGGATCCTGAGTCATGTAAGGAAGAGAGCCAGGCAATGAGCAGAAGCAGGTGACTTGAGAAGCCTCCAGGTAAAGAGACAGCTTGTCCAAATTCAGATGTCTTTCTTCATCCCACTAGTCAGCTGCAACCCAACAATGAGCTGCCATCAAAAGGCTGCCTCCACCAACACCATCTCTTTCCTGGCATGAGCACTAGTGCCCATCTCGCCTCTCAGGAGCCAAGCAAGTACCAAATACCACAAAACAGGCTGATTTTCCATCATCAGATGAATCTCCTGAGCCAAACCACCAGTGGGTCAGACACACCACTGTCACAGCAAAGTGAGGCAGGAGAAGCACAGGCCAAGCACAGGAGTTTCACTGACACCTTCCTGGGATAGTATCTCAGCACTAACACAAAACCACATTGTTGTGAGTTCTACTGTAGGAGGAGAGCTTGGCCCAAACAACAGATCTCACTGTCTGTGCTGGCTGAACTGATCCCAACCCAGCTCACTCCTCTAAAGCTGTGTTACATTACTATGATTTTGACTTTTTTGGGCAACGCAGTGATAACTATTTCCCAAAGTTAGTATACTGTGTTTCTTTTCTAATAGTAATGACTGAAAGCTGAACCACATCCAGAAACAAAGTACAGAACTTTCACATGAGCTGGTACCAAAAAAATGTGCCAACGTTTGCACATGTGCCAACACTGGCAAAAATTATAAAGCAAGTCTTATAATCTTTATGCCCTTCTAAAATAATCCCAGATGTTTTGCACCACGAATGGAAAACATTGCTGAAATTAGATTTCTCTATTCACCATAACACAAATGAAAGTTTCACAGCTAAGTATCCAATTGGAAGCCACCACGCTGTGAGTCAGATCCAAACATCTTTCTTTACATTGGAAAAATAAAAATTTAGCACTATTCATAAAAGCTAAATATACAGCTTCATGCAGCAGCTCACAACATGAAGAACCACAGAATCTATTTAAAGCAGCTTATTCACTACATTCCTTTAAAGCTGAATTTTCACTTGAATTGACAATATTCAGATATGTGAAAAACAGCAAAAACCAAAACACTTCTCCCAGGGTAATTTGGACAATAAGTGAGGTGTGTCAAGCACACCTCAGACAAGCAGAATAATTTCTAGCACACAGAGTCTGAGAGCACACAATGTTTTTTATTAAACTGCTGTAGCTGGTAAGTCCATTTGGAAAATGGTAGTTAAGAGTTCTATTAGCCTTGTTAAGCAGAAAAGTCTGGGTTTTGTTTTGGTTTTTAAAAATGTCCTGCAGGAGTGGATAAAGGAACTTTAAAGTGGAGGAGTGGCAGGGACAAGAAACAGCTGGAATGTATCTGGTTCTTACAACACAATAAACCCCACGTGTTTTCCAAAGCTCAGCAAGGTCACCGTCCAACGTACTATACACAAGTGCTCATTAAAAACTCAAAAATTTGGACCCAAAAAAGTGCCTGACAAAGAAAAGGTGCAAAAAGTGAACCCACGGTCGTGGTGGGGGGGATAGAAGGTGTTAGGATTGCTGAGCAGAATACAGTGCATGTGGAAATCAGAATCATCTCACCTTCTCTCTAAATCATGGGCAGAAAAAAATGCATGATCTCAGGAAACTGCAGAAAATATCAGGACACAGTTCAAAAAACAAACAAACAAAAAGACGGGAACAAAAGAAGAAAAGTAACAGTAGAACTAACTGTAGGTAGTAACCACAAAATACAGAACAGAACACAAAAGTCTGGTTAGAATTGTCTGCTGATCCTCCTAAATTGCAGTGTATTTCCCCAGCATAGAAGACATACCCGTTTCTATAGTCAACAAGTTAATTCTTCCTCTTAAAGTGTCTAAAAATGTTGCTTTCATGCAAGACTTTAAAACAATGTTCAAAACTACAAAGAGAAACTGTCCATAAAGGAAATTACACTGTGAACTCAGCTCAAAGATATGCATGCCCATTGCACAGGACTGTGTGAAGACAGACTTTTGATTTACCCTGAAAATTTCCAAATATAGACTTGAAAATATATAAATCCACCTTGCAGAAACCAGAAAATAGATTTTACTCTTAAGCAAAAATTAGTTCCATTTTTCTCTCAAACACATTACAGATACCATTCCTGGGGTCTGGAAGCAAGGGGACAATAAAGTACCTGAGAGAATAATGTTCAGCCAGATCAAACAGTATTACTGCGACCTTCTCCCTCTAAAACACTGTTGCTAGCCCTATTATATGACATATTACCACAGCACTTTCATAGTCTGCAGGCAGTGGAGAGAACATTATTTATAGGATTTAATCTCACATTTACTTAGCAGCACATATATTTATGTATCAAGTAATATTTTATATTAATTGGATACATTCAGATTTATTCCATCTACTACTCATTGCCAAGAATCTATGCATAATAGTGAAATATTGTTCCGTCCACCTAAAGGAGGATTAAATACATCCCTTATGTAGGACTTTTGGCAGCTATACTGTAAGTTCTCCAGAAACCAGCCCACCCAAGTTTTATGACTTGACATAATTACCCAGTATTAAACATGGTTTAGGCAACAAAATATATAGATTTTCCCTTTTCATTCACACATCTTTCATTCTGACACTATTCATGACACTGACTGGCTCTCTCCACACTATCCAAGCATACATTACCCAGAGCTGATAAAAACCTTTTCATAATGATTTGTTCAACTTAAATAAAGGTATCTACAAGAAGAGGATTTGAACAGTAAGATTAGTCTTCTACCTCTACAGTTATTCCTCCCGTCTGCCAGACCAGACTGTATGCATTAGATTCATGCTTGGGGGAAAAACAAAACAAAAAAATCACTGAGGTAAGACCTCTATGCAAATACAGGGAAAACATCACTGCTAGACCTCTTGCTGCATTTGCAGAAGCCATAAAATATACAGTAGAAACGCAGACTTCAAACAGGTTCAACAAATAGAAACATTTGGTGACCACATGTCAGACCATTCACTGGATTCGACTGCTGTACTGATGGTTCAAATCAAAAGATTTCAGTAAGTTGTCCTGATTCTCAAGTTTTATTCTCAAGCAGACTCCTTCTACAAAGTTATTCTGCAAATCTGCCTTTTCAACCTTCTGAGCAGGTGTGTGTGTCAGGGGCAGGGGGGCCAGAGCGAGTGTGCATATAGAGACAGATTTGTTTTTTCCTGGAAAAAGAAAAAAACAAAAGCCCCCCCAATAATTTTTCAACATCCAAAATGTAACAGATACTTTTAAATCACAACAAAGATAGCTTTGGACTCTGAAAAGCACACTGTAATGCAATAATGAATGCTGTTGTCAACACATACAACAGCATTCAAAGAAATTAGGCTTTTTCAGTACCTATTTAATTGTTGTGACAGATAGGAACAGCACCGGAATCTTTAGTTGCCGTCCAGACAAGCTGTGCTTTTTTTCTCTAATGCTGCCAAGCGAAAATGATAAAATCCTTATCTTATCTTGCGACAGAAATTCTAGTGCTGAAACACCTCCCTCCATCAAAGCAGGGTAGTGTTAGCACCAGGA
Organism: Pitta sordida; assembly: GCA_013390025.1. NCBI lineage: Eukaryota > Metazoa > Chordata > Aves > Passeriformes > Pittidae > Pitta > Pitta sordida. The sequence goes on along the minus strand of WEKX01026677.1, from coordinate 45,411 downwards.
AGGTCTTATGTTCTGCTGCAGTCGCTCTGCATGAGGAACAACCTCAGGACTACAGGGTTTCTGACGCTGAGGCTGATGCTCTCAATAACAGTATCTGATGAAATACATAGCTCTGAGAACATCTGACTAACAACTCTTTTTGAGTTTTAGGGAAGTAAATTCAGCTCACAAGAAGAGCGTGCAATATTAAAAGTTATTTGGCCCAACACTTGTTTTTCACTTCAGTGGATTCCTCAAGGCTGCTTCACATGATTTCCTATGGCTTAGCTGCTACAGTCCAACAATTCATTCAGGCACACGCTTGCTGGCCACCCTCCCTTAGACTGGCTCTGTACATTTGACTACTTCAAGGGAAAAAAACCCGTAAGTGTTATTGGCCTCAGGGCACTCTAACTAAAGATTTACAGACTTCGTGGGTCAGGTTTCAAGTTGCTTTAGCAAACAATTTCAAACCACGTACATTTACCTGAAGATTAGAGTTCATTTAAGACACAGTACAGGAATCAAAAACTGAGATGTTTTACAAGAAAAGAGCACACGCTTCTTGCCTCAAGAACTCCTTGAGCTCATCACTCCTAAAATGGTGAAGAATGTTTTGCGGGAGAGGGACCCTTCATTCATAAGGGTGAATTTCGCGGTGGACTGTAGAGAGGGAGAGGCAGACTGCCCTCCCACATCTTGAAGCAGGAAAACAGAGTCAGCAGTCTGGGATATTTAATAGCTGGGGGAAGAATGCTTTGGTTTGGAGGAACAGCTTTTGGCTTGCTTAAGTTATAATATGGAACAGAACACAGTAAGACAATTTTAACCCAGCTATTTCTAGCTTTGGCAAATACAGCTCTACTTTTCATAGAGTCATAGAAAATCTTGAGCTGGAAGGCACCCACAAGTATCATTGAGTCTGACTTCTGGCCCTGCACAGGAACATCCCCAAGAGTCACACCATCTGCCTGACAGTATTGTCCAAATGCTGTTTGAACTCTGGTAGGGTTGGTGCTATGACCACTTCCCTGGGGAGCCAGTTCCAGTGCCAAATCATCCCCTGGATGAAGAACCTTTTCCTAGTATCTACACTAAACCTCCCCTGACATAACTTCAGGGTCCTGTCACTGCTCATCACAGAGAAGAGATTGGTGTCTGCACCTCTCTTCCCCTTGTGAGGAAGTTGTAGACTGCAAGGGGATCTCTCCTCTGTCTCTTCTTCTTTGACAAATTAGTTCTAAGTTGGGGTGTTCCAGTGTTCTATTCTGGTCCCAACATGCACCATCTGCCCAGCTGAAGTGCCAAATGAAGGCTGGGCTACACGTGAGTTTGACAAGCATCAGTTGCTCCAGGCAGAGCTGAGAAGGCTCAGATACAAGAGCCCAATACCACTAGCCAGTTTTGTGGTCTGGATAAAGGACACCTGAAGAGAGCTTGAGCTTTGCACAGAAAATTAAGATACCTTCCTCAAAAGAAGTCGATGTCTTCAACAGTCAGGCCTCCCAAAGGGACTCCAGATAGTGTAGCTGAGACAAGCAATGTCACGTACCCTCCCAATTCACCACAACACACAAAACACAAGAGGTTGGAGACTATACTTGAAGAGGGCTTTGCACTGTGAAGACTACAGACCTGCCTTGCCTGTATTATAAACTATGCCCCAACATGAATCTGAATTAAAGAATTATGTCTTTCATTAACTAATATCAGCTATCAGATGCAATTTTTTGGTTTTATTACTCTTAACCAAGCTGAGGGGGTTTTTGTTTTGGAGTGAGTTTTTAATTGTTTTGTTGACACAATTTTCTGTGTTGACACAATTTTAACGAGCTTCAAAAACATAAGTAGTGAAAATTTGTTGGTTTGGGGACTTTTTGACTACCTCTGAGATATGACAAATATCCGCTCATTCCCGTTACTAAAAGCCCTCAGCTTCAAGGTTTCAACTCAGGTCTTCTGAGGTTTTTTTAGGTCTCAGAGTCCAAAAAGTTCTGTATTGAAATACAGAAATATGTTAACACACATTTCATTAGCAAACGGGAAGAGTAACAGTTTACAAAGAGATTTTGGCTTGTTCTTTTAAATACATAGTAGCTAGTGTCTGTATGCTTTCATCTTCCTCTAATATTAGGGAGAAGCTGGCACACAACCCCTTACCAAAACATCAGAACTTCAAGTTCATAAATATTTGGAAACCTTCATCTTCATCTCAACAAGTTTCTCTCTCTATCATGTATACATCACTTTGTTTCACCAAGACTCACAAGAACATGGGACATGTCTCATTACCCTAAAAATAGCATTACTCTTCTTACACAACAACGGAAATGGTTAATCTTGGCTTTTTAACCCATCTGGATGTAAAGAGTAGAGAAACACAAAGGTCCTCCTTAAATGCAAACCTCATTTCACAGAGAAATAAATATTTACATTTCCCTTTAACATTATAGAATTTCTAACATCCTGTTTATCAATACTTTCAGGTTTTCAAGTTACTCACTTTACAATAAAATGTTTCTCCAAGGCATAAGTTTAAGAGTTACTTCAAAATGAGAACAGCTTGCACATATCAAAGGATAGCCACCCAAATCGGATGGGGAAGGCAGGAAGCAGAGCATTTGCTGTTTTCTTCTACACAAACAGTGCACACTATACACTCACATTGCTTTGCTAGTGCTCTCAGGTGCTACTGGCAGGCAAAGAGGGAACTTTTTGTCAGAATGGTACAACCAGCCAGTATCATATGAAATGTAAAAATAATTAAAACAAATCTGCAAACCCTTAAAATAGATTTCGTTAAGACAAGGTTACATCGCCTTAAAGACACTACTTAAAGGAAGCTTTGCCAATTTAAAAGAAAACAGTGCAAGAAATCCATACATGAGAGAGGAATGCTTTAATTATCTCAACTCACAGGTAGCTCTTACAAAATTGACACATTGGGAGGCCAGGATTGCTTTAATTACCAACATTAACAAATGACACAAAAGTGCTACTTGTAGAGGTCATTTGCTATACCCTTGCCTTTAGTATTTTCAGTTCAAAATTCTCAACAGATTTTAAGCACTAGATGTCATTGTTTTACAGAGGAAACAAACCCGGACTAAGGCCATGATAAGTTTATAAACATGAGGGCTAAAAAGTAACAAACATTATTATTTGAATATTTACTCCTTTGAAAGTTACTGGGATAGTGCTTCTTACAACATAAGTTTCGCTTCAAGTGAACAGGCACATAGAAATAAGCTTAATTTGTTAAAATAGATATTTTTAACATTGTGAAAAATACTAAAAATACGTATTTTAACATTCTAAAGCCCCTCTTTAAAAGCAAACCACGACTCTAAGATTGTTCAGCACGTATTCCTCACGTTTCTCAGCCTCCACGCCATCAGCCTCGCTTGCTCAGCCGCGCGATGCCCGGCCCCGCTCAGGCTCGGGCGCCCCAAAGAGCAACGCCTGTGCCCAGGCATTGGCACGGACGCCACGGGTGGCACTCGGTGTAACGATACAGCCACACAGATGTTTACATCAAGCGCTGCGCGCAGTCAGACACTCATGTTTAAAAATAGGAGCGAAGAAAATGAGTGTTAATTTCAGGTTGCTCTCTGTCCTGAACTCTTTCGTGACAGGAAGGAGTGCCTTTAATTCAGACTGTCTCGGAGCAAGCGCTACAGAAGTAATTTACACGACGGCAAGAAATTATACACCTTAATGACAGAAAGGCAGCCAAGTCAGCCTTTAATTTGGATTGTGAGGAGGGGGCGGTGGCGATGCTGCACAGACAGACGTCTGAAAGCTGCCACGGTACCTTCTAAAAATAGCAGCCCGCAGCCGCTGACAAAGAAGCGAAGTTTGGGGCTGCGTCCCTGGAGCCGCTGCCCGACGGCGGGACAGCCCCGCGGGAGCGGGGGCACGGCGGGACCCCGGCACGGGGCGGGGGGGACGGGGATACCGAGGGACGCCTCACCTCTACCCATCGCTGGGCTTCGGCGAACGCCGCCCGGCAGTCGCACTCCGCGTCCTCTCTCCCCTCCATGTCCAGCGGTGCTCGGCGGGGCGGGGGCGCGGGGAGCAGCCGCTGTCATTCAGCAGCCGCCTTTTAACGCTCCCCGCGCCGTCTCCTCCCCCTCCACCTCCTCCCCTCGGAACTCCCCCTCCCGGGAGCCGCGGCCGCAGGAATCCGGAGGAGCCGCGGGCGGTGTGGCAGCGCCGGGCCCCCCGGGANGGCACATTGTAACAGATTCTTTGCGACTCCTCCACCCCCACGCCAGCCCAGGCTCAGACCCAAAGCCCGGTGTCAGTAGGCTTGACCCCTGAGCTTGGGGTGGGTGCGGTCCTGAGCTCTGCCCACTGCTGTAGACCACGGACGTGGGGCAGGGTGGGATTTCGCTGTGCTGCAGCAAAGGTTCACCCACCCCGACCGAAGCACTGGAGCCAGGAGACATGGTGTGCTGACTAAACACAGCAAAATCCTTTTTTTCAACAGAGGAGTGGACACATGTTAAACAGAAAAGCTAAAGAAATACCAGGGAAAAGAGTTGTTTTTTTGAATGCTCATGCACAGCACTAGGATTAGGGGGTTTTGTTTGTTTGTTTTCTCTTAAGTACTTGAGTTCATTTTATGTTCTCTCCAACTACCTGAAAGAAGGCTGGGGCGAGGTGGGTCTCAGTCTCTTGTCCCAGGTAACAAGCAGCAGGACAAAAGGAAATGGCCTCAAGATGCACCAGAGGAGGTTTCAGCTGGGGATTACGAAAAACTTCTTCAATGCAAGGGTGGTCAAGCACTAGCACATGCTGCCCAGGGATGTGGGAACTATTACAAAAACATGTGGACATGGCACCTGGGGACATAGTTTAGTGGTGAACATGGCAACACTATTTTAACACTTGGGCTTGATCTTAAGAGGTCTTTTCCAACCTTAGCAATTCTATGATATTTTCCTACGTGAACATTTTGTAGCATTTTTATGTCTTCTCCATAAGTAAAAGTGAGCTGATGCATCATTTCCTTTTATGGCTCATGGCAGAACATACTTAATTATTAAAGGAACTCAGTGACATGGTCTAGGTGATGGGAGGCTTGGATGGATGGAGCGTGGTGCCCATGGTTCCATACTTGTGGGTTCAGTCCCTGGGCGGGCTTGGGAGTTGGACTAGATGATCCTTGTGGGTCTCTTCCAACTCAGAATAACCTGTGAACCTGTCACTACTGAGAAAAGAACATTCGTACTATGAATTTGTACACAAATCAACTTCTCCCAAAGGGACATGGTCTAGTGGTGAAATGTCAAGGTGCTTGGTTAGCAAATGGACTTGATGATCCTAGAAGTCTTTTCCAATCTTAATGATTCTTTTTGTCTATGAATTTTCAGTAGTACGTATTTATCTTTCCATATCTTCCCTGTGTCTACCAAACTGCGTTGCTGCATGCAGCTTACTCTTTTATGACCCACAGCTAAACATCTGTCATTTTTGAAGGAGTACTGAGAAAAGACAATTTATACTTAGTACTACACACTAACTTGCTTCTCCTGAGATATTTACTTGGGAACACATCTTATTTCTGCTCTACAAAAAAACTTTTTAGAGTAGCAAAGAAAATTTTTCGGAGATGAACATACCAAAAAACTATTAGCCATTAGTTTCTGCAGTGTGTGGAAATCACTGCTGCCAGTGTTAGACACAAGAAGAAAAATCACAGAATCACAGAATATTATGAGTTGGAAGGGACCCACAAGGATCATCTAGTCCAACTCACCATCTAACATCCATACAGAGACCGAGAGCACATCCCAGAGCGGTAACACCAACCTAGATCCCTCACAGTCTAGCAGGCCACTCTGAGCCAGAAGGGGCTCAGGATCATCCAGCCCTACACCCCCCAGCTAGACCATGTCACTAAGCTCCTCGTCCAGTCTTCTCTTAAACACCTCCAGGGACGGCGACTCCACCACCTCCCTGGACAGCCCATTCCAATATGCAATCACTCTCTCTGTGAAAAACCGCTTCCTAACGTTAAGATTAAACCTCCCCTGGCGTAGCTTGAGGCCGTGCCCTCTCGTTCTGGTGTCGTCAGCCTGGAAGAAGAGGTCCACACCCATCTGGCTGCAACCTCCCCGCAGGTAGTTGTAAACAGCAATGAGGTCACCTCTGAGCCTCCTCTTTTCCAG
>WEKX01026677.1:0-37018 GCA_013390025.1 Pitta sordida | reverse complement strand
AGGGCCTTCCTACCCTCTGGCAGTTCGACATTTACCCCCAGCTTAGTATGCAGTGACTCTGCCAGAAAGAAGTTCCACGGGAGATGTTTGACATCTATGAAGTTGCAAAATGCATAGAAATGATGAAGTTAGCTCCTTACCATGGCATGATTTGGGACATCCATGCTTTAGAGCCAGTGACGAATGGAAAGATAACCAAAGCTGCAATTCTGAAGGTTTTTCCTGCTCCAAGCCAGATCAGCCACAAGACCAAATACAACTGAAGAATCTGCATTTTTCTTGAGTAGCAAGCCTGAACATCAGAAAACAACCCTCCCATCTCACTATTTAACATCTATGACTCCAAATGCTAAAAAAAAAAATCGAAATAAAGCATGTATGAGTTATTGCTGTTGGCTGACACCAGTGTGCATTAGCTGGGGTTATCAAACATTTTTTAGAGAACAGCAGCCATTTTTAAGGTCTTTTCACTTCATCTAAAAATACAGTATCTGTCCCTTAGAAGAGAAAGTAACTAAGAATTCTATAAAAGTTTAAAGTTATTTAATAATAAAATTCTATGAAACAGGTTTCAAAAGAGGTCAGATTTAAAAAAAAAAAAAATCCCAATTTTCACATTTCTGGTTGCTTCATGGCAAATCAAATCACTTTTCTTACAAATGAAGTTCTAATATTTTAGATAAAGTAATTTGAGTACTTTTGAGTAATTAAGTAGTTTAAGACAGTATTTAAGTAAGCTGTACAGATCCCAGCTGCTTTTAAGTCAGTTATTCACTAAGTAAAAGAAATTCCAACATGCAAATTTCATCCTTAATTGAGAATTTTGAATCAATTCTCAAATAATAATTACCTGTGTAAGCCTGAGCAACCAAAATAGTTTATTATTCCTTTGTTCTAACAAGGTAGGTCACTGGAGTCCTAGGTCAGAAAAAATTACCTTTACCAGATATGACTGCTAATTGTTGCTGTCAAAAGCAGCGAATGTAGTATTGTTCTACTTGGCAAAAATAAACCCTTTCAATATGTGTGTGCTCCTAGGGATAAGTCAAGTGACAGTTTATATCATATTCTTTTCAAGGAGAGTTCTACAACTATTTGACACAATGTATTTTCTACTAAAGAAGGCTTTTCTTAAGGGAACAGCATTTGTTTTCTAAATGCGGGCTGTTAAGTGTGTTTATTTTTCAAAACTTACATTTCAATGTCAGAAAACAACTTCTTTCTTCTTCTTCTTCCCTTAACTGAATCATGCAGCCATAATTGAAAGGACGGAGCATTGTACTGGTTACTAAAGTCTTACAATTTCTTTTAAAAATGCCTGTAATAACATGGGAAAACTTGCACCAATACACTTAAAAGAGCTTGAACAATCCTGAATGCTTAGTAGCAGACCAGCTAAAATTAATATAAGTGCAGAGCACTTACATCTTCACTCCTACATGTACCATTCCCATACGGTAATGTGTACAGCCAGCCCAGACTGCAGGAGGCGAAGAGGAATTTCCTGGCAGTCGCTAGCACCGCGCGCCTGTGGCCAAGCCATGCCCCTCCACACAAAGGTGGTGAAGCTTTGGCAGGGCTGCACAAGTTACAAAATCCAGTGTTATTTTCCCACGGAGCTTGAACTAATAAGCAGAGATTGTACAGCAAAGGCAATGATGAGGCATCAGAGAGCCAAAAAGCACTGTGGTCCGCAGAGCTTATCAGCCACTGGACCCTGCTGGACTTTACAATCAGCCAAGTTCATACCAGCTTCTGTCAATGATGAAGATATTCCAGCAGCTTCTAGATCTCTTTACTTCCTATGCTCCTTAGGATGCTCACCAATGCCTGTGCCAAAGAATGGTCTTATCTGCTCTAGAAGGCTGTTACACTGCACATGTTAGGTGAGATGGTGGTCTTGCAGTGCAGTCTTTCAAAAATTCAATCTAGCAAGGGATCACACAGTAAGCAGCTACAGTCCAGCATAAAAACTGGTGCATTGCACTTCCTTGGGCATCTCAAAGCAGTGTTCACTAAAATGTACCATATTTTATATTACTAAACCAGAAATTAGCATTGAAAATAAAACAAAATAGAAGGAAACCTTAACCTGCAGGACGCCTGATTTGAAGACTGTGTAGAAGATGCTAACCAAAACTACCATATTGCCAATAAACTAGAACCCTTAACCTTTTACTTAAGATGGATTTTACTGGCGTGACCATAAAAGATCCCACCCCAAACTTACTATTCTAGCCTTGTTATCCTTTGTTGTGAATTTCTCTAATCAGTTCTTGTACTCAAGAAGGAGCTCCACTTCTGAAGGGATTTTGCAACAATAGCAAAAACCAGAGCCCCTCCATCTGAAGAGCATATATGGTGTGACTATTTCTCTAAAGCAGATAATTTGATGTAGCTAGTTTAACAGCTTTGAGCTGCACCTCCTTTCTACCCTAAAAAGGGCATTATCCACATAACTATGGCTTACTTGAAATGTAACCCCTCAGGTCAACTTCAGCATAAAATATGCAATATCCCAATTCAATTGGGACAACTTTTATTTGATTTTTCTGACATTAGCAAAAAGACAATGCAGCTGCTGTGGTTACTAAAGCCCTTGAATTTTATTTAAAAGCAAGTTTCAGGACTAATGAGCATGGCAACATAAAGCAAGTCTTAACGATACTGCATTTTATTGGGGTGAAAAAGTGTTCAAAAATAGCAGCTCATTAGTGTTCTTCCTTGTTTCTCCAACCAGCTCACTTATAGAAAACAGACTGTTGTTGTTAGTGGAATCTCCAGGTGACATGTTTTAGACAGACACGGACTTCTTCTTTAGAGTGCAAGAGATGTTCCAAGACAGACTCCCAGGCCTCTTTCTTTTCTATAAAGAAGGAAAACCCTGCCAGAATACTTCTGGCATAACCCCATTCATTTTTTCCTGCAATGACAATTCATAGAGAATGAAAGCACCCTCTGGGACACTGAGGGTTCCGTTTCCTTTGGCAGAGGGTTTGATTGGAAGCAAACCTAAACTATTCCACTTCAAAGGAACAAATAAGGAGTATTTTTCTAGAATGTCAAAAACATGCATATTAACCAAAACCAACCTTCACAAGAATCCTAAAGCGTAAGATTGCTTAGCCTCCCCCCAAAAAAAAACCCGCACCACAGCAAAACAGACTCAAAACAACCACAATGCTACTAATTCAGGCATAGAAATTGGTCAACAGTACCTTAAGATCCAGTGGGTGGGGTGGGAGGGATGGCACAGGGGAAGGGTATCACATAACATTCACTAGTGCCACCTGACAAACTTACATCAGATATTTCTAAAGGGGAGAAAAGTATATGACCATCACAGTTACCTTAAAATCTATAATCGGGTTTTGTTCTTGGTTAAACAAAAATTCATTACAACGATTATTACTTTTCTATCATTTATTTCAGTTTGGTGAGATACTTCACATTACTGTTTTCACCTGTGTGTTCCCTCTGCAGTCCTACCCTTTGAACTAGTCAGTGTGCCTTTTCTGGAGCAAATATTCATGTTCTTTACTCCACATTTACAAATAGTAAACATTGGTTTAACTAAAGCGTTTTGACAATTTATAAACAGTATTAGGCTCGAAAAACAATATTCAAAATGTAAACATTAAGATAATTTAAAAATGTTAGTGCTCACCAACGGGAAGCTTTTTTTCTTCCATATATTTATTTATAAATAATGCACTGAAAAAATGTCTTTTTCCTTTGAGTCACATGAAGAAGTTCTTATAATATTCTTGCACCATTGTAACTAAAAGCTGGAGATAGCCTTGTATTCCAAGTGTTCACCCATTAACATAGCACATACTCTACTCAGAATGTTACCTGTGAATGATGCAAACAATAATCCTGCTCTGAACTAGCTCATCATTATTATGACGAGATACCACAGACAGTAATTTCCAAAACTTTTAAGGGGGAGGAAGGGAAAAAACCCACCACATAGAAACCTTGCACAAAACGCATGCCAGTATATAAATACCCAAAGTTGCTGTAGGAACAAGCAGCAAAATATAGCAAGGACAAATGCAAAGTTTATTCCATGTATACTACAATTCATCAACATGTAAGGGAAGTATCAAAATCTGTACTATTAACATATGGCAACAGTTTTTTTGTTACAATACATTGCAATAGAGTGGTCTCACTGGAAAAGGCTTTTAAGCTGCAGACAGTGCGATTGCATTAAATCTTAATTCTTCTGGGTCACGTTCCATGAATTTCTTGCAAACTTCTATAGCGTCCTAAGGAAAAAATACAAATAAAAAATTACAAAATTAAAAATAATATAAATCATATTTATTTTAACTCTCCACACACAACAGAAATACTAAGATATATACCACCTATGCTCAAAATGGTTTACTAAATAGTTTTACAAATCTACATAAACTGTTTATCTGAGGTGAGTTACTATTCCAGATTATTTACAGTGCTCATAGGGACAGCCTAAAAGAGCAGAAGTTTTATGCAGAACCTCAGCAGTTATGACTTTTGTACAACAGATGTGTTTGCTTGTCTGACTTTCTAAATGCATCTCTTAAGTCTGCCTTTACTAGCACTGTTGCATTCAGAAACTTTTCCTTTGTTTCAAGATGAATCTAAGATGTGTGGGGTAATGGAAAGATTTAAAGTAATTCCTTCATCTAGCTTTAGGGTGCAATCTGGAGAACACATGTTATCAGTAAAACAGGAAAAAAACCCCACATACAAAATGAGGAAAGGTTTATTCAACTTCCCACCCTGTCCAAACACAAGTTGTATGCAAACTTTATAGACATTTGTTTATTATATGAAACTATAAAATGGTTTTGGTTTGTTTGTTTTTAGTTTCTCTGTGTTTTTTGTAATGTTAATCTAGTCTGGACACCATAAAAGAGATCTTCTCTCAGCTTCAACTTCACATCATTCTGTGGGGATGACAGTTTATCCTCCAAACTGAGCATATCCCTTTCCAATTGATTTCTTAACTAAACAGCTCCTAACACAAAGAAGCTGTGAAACTGGAGAAGAATGACTATTAGCACGGATCAGAAAGGAAATCAGCTTCTGTCTAGCTTGCCACCTATGCACCTGTAACTCAACCAAAGGAAAGACAATGAAAAATTATGTATTTTAAATTTCATAACTTCATTTCATGTACAATTGGAAAGGAACAGGGGTATATGAAAATCTCAGCACAGAAAACAAGTCAGTCTGATCTTCTGACGTTTCTTATGTTACAGTACTCTGTCATCCAGGGTTACACGAGTGTTCCACAATACCTGTTTTTAGAACTGAGTAAATTTTGTCTTACCATGCCACTCATTCTATTCCTCATTCAACCATAAATATAGCAAGATTTGCATAGGTATTTTCATATATATATTTTATAAATTTTGTGGAAATACCACAAGAATTAAGAAGGTTTCTATTCCTACCTCTAAAAACGAATCGTCGCTAGTTTCCCCATGGTTTATTGGAAATGGCTTGCGCCCATCTGTTGAAAGACAAAGCAGGATTGAACAACACATTTATATAATTACAAAAGCTTCATTTTTCCAGTTAAAACTATTTGAACAGATTCTTTTGTATTTCATTTTCCAAAATGCTCTCTCCTTTTTCCTAAAGGAATCACACATGCAGCTAGCTGTCACCTGGCCTCTCCTCCACTGCTGACTGCTTCAACCAGTATCACTATATACAGTCTGTTACACTAAAGAAGTAACCCAATCAAAACTATGAAGCATTTTTTTAATATTTGCAAACTTCAAGGCTGTAAGTTGCTATTGTTGCTATTGTTGTACTGCTGGTAGTTTTTCCAGCAGTGTAGAAAAATTTCAACTATACTTGACGGTGCACCCAGACAGACAGCTGTACGTCTGTAGATCAGGGACTCCATGAGAGAACAGAATAACAAACCCACCAGTTTGAAGAGGCTGGCATAACTGAAATGTTTCCCTCCTTTAAAAAAAATTAGCAAACAATCCCAATAGCTCTGAGTATTATGTACTTCCATTGCATCTTAAAAGGGTTGCTATAGTTATTTTTTCTCCCATTTGCAATATAATAATAATGCTATCATTATTCATAGATATATGTTTCAAGTTACTTTCAAAGACTTTATAGTATGAAAACATGTCACGGTATCTTAAGTATTTGCTAGACCAAAATCCTTTTTGGCTCCGTCCTCCCTACAAAAGATCTTTCCCTCTCCAAAGATGCCATCAAAGTTAACAATACTTCCAAACTACATTTTCTGTAACTAAAAATAGATTTGATGTTAGAAAACCTTTGAATTTGCATGAGTAACAGATTGTTCACTATTGTAACAACAATGACTGAAGATACAGTAACGCAAAACCCACAGAAAACACCTGGACAACAGAACTGAATGCCCCCAGCTGCTGCAAGGTAAGCTTGATCCAATCTGGGGGGGGGAGGAAGGGGGTGGTTATATACATCTCGGCAGAATAATATTTTAATTTCACATGCCACTAACATGCCTGTGGCAAAAGCATTGTAAGCACTTAGCATCCATGTGCTTCCTTAGCATCTTCTGCCTGCCAAAGCCCAAATGCTGCTCACAGTGAAGCCACAAAATGAATTGAAAAACCTTCTCCCATCTTTCTACTTTTTAGGGGGTGGGAGGTTGGTTCTTTCCACTGGTACAGAGAGAAGTTATTTAAGAACAAAAGAAATAGTACTATTGGCATTCCACTCTACAGCATAGCTAAATGCCTCTTCTTTTTCTATTTTTGTTTTATTTAAAAAAAAATATTGGTTTTGTCTTTCATCATAACTACAGAAAATAGCTAAACATAGTGTAGGTCCTCATAGTATGTAGTGTGCTTTTTAAGCAGGATAAATTAATGGACAATGAAAACACATCATGGAAATAGTAGCACACCACTAAAAGAAGAGCAAACCATCCATCATGCCTTGAAATTTAGTCATAAAACATTCCTATTGCATCCTACAGTACTTAACCTTTTCGATCTAGTTTGCTGACAGACATACAGCATCACAAAATACAGAAATGTGGGCCTATTGTTCATGACTTATCCCTGATAATATCCCCATGATCAACCTAATATTAACATAAGCACTTCTTTTATATTGCCTATGCCCCAGGTTGTGGTAAGTTACCATTTGTTAAGGGCACTGCTTAATTACGTGTTGATTTTCAAAAGATGAAAATGTTGTCATCATAAGAATCTGCAAAAAATTACGTTAGGAAAGACCAGTGACTTGCAGTTTTTAAATCCTCATCTACTTGCTGGTTTTCCAGAGAGCCTGCAGCAAAACCTAGTTGCCCAGCAACATATTTAAGATTGGAGTCTGAGAACGTCTGAGCAGAACTAAAGTGCTACACAACCTGAAGAGGGAAAAAATAGCTGTAGTTCAGAAAATAAAGACGACTGTTGTAGAGTTAACTGTCTAGTGACCGCAAAAAAGTAGGAAAAAATATGACCAGCCTATTACAAACAAGTTGCAGAATATTAATATCTGTTAATACCTTGACTACATATGTTCAGTTTAAATGCTATTTAATACAGTAATCCTTTGCTACTTTGTGGTTCACTATTAATGGGTTCAATACATCCCAGGGGTTTTTTCCTGGTCATTACTGCCACTTCGTGGATTTCACATATCACGGCCCACAATATTTGAGGGATTACTGTAATACAGTTGACTTTTCTAAAGCAGCATACAGTTCATTTAACAAAAGCAATGCAGGGCCATATATATAACTAGTTTCTTCTGAAAATTGGAGTGTTTATCAATTCTTTCTTGCTTCCTGTCCTTATAAAAGAGAACAGAAGTTTTGAGACCATCTAGTATTCTGTACCATTTTATCTTAATAGGAGGGAGTTGATAGAAGGAGAACTAAAAGAAAAATAATAGGAAGAAGGCTACAATTTTTTCACAGAAACCCTCAAACCTTAAGATGCAGCTGAAAAGAACCTAAGCCCTACATAACATCAAAAAATCTCTCTGAAAGTTTGACAGTTAACAGCATCACTACCTGCATTTGTTTCAAACAAATGGAGAGAGCAGATTAAAAGTGTCCTTACCCAATTCGTAGAGATGACCACCTACATTAACTAATGCAATAAAGTGAAGATCTACTTTTTCATCTATACTTGGTGCCTGCAAGACAAAAAGGAATTGTGTTCACTAAAACACTTATCATGATAGGATTCATGAGCACATATCATCATAATATGCAAAACACTTGGACAAGAGAAAACACAAGTGAGAAGAACATTGTGGATCTATGTAGAATGGCAGAAGTCACAGTGCAGAACATTTTGGAATACAAAGAGTCTGTCTGCAATGCACAGATCGGCAAGAACCCATGCAGTAAAGTATCTGGAAGTACTTCCAGTTAGAGCTGCACATAAAAGCTTTATTTTTCATACTGAATTAAAAGTACAATCAGCTCAAATACATTAAAATCAAAAACAGATATACATATAAATAGCAACTCCTCCACTAAACCATCTCCCATAACAAAGTGATACAGGGCTCAACTCTAAAGCTGTAGTATTTCAGAACTGAAAATATTCACTTGGTCAAAATAGTTTTTTCCTCGTAAGCCAAGCACAGTTGAGTTAACCTGTTCCCTCTCCTCAGGAATCAAAACAAATGGTTTACACATCTTAGATGGGGAGGAAAGAAAATAACCAGGGGTGCCTGGAGTTAATTTTCAAAGTGGCATCACAGTAATCATATCCAGCAAGAACGGAAATGCAGTGACAGCACAAAGTAACATAATATTAAAAATAGTTACAGTTGGTAAAGATCTATCTAATCCAGTACTGCATTGCCAACTACAGCAAAAGCTTTTTCTGAAGTGCCACACCAACACACATCCCCAGCATCCACTGAGCAGTGAGTTTTGAACTTCTGAGCTGAAAGAAGCATCACCCCTGCTGTGATCAACAGCAGCTGATGGTGTTAATTCCTCATCTGTCTGTCCGGACGGCATCTGAACTTCAATCCATAATTTAAGATCATACTGTTTTGAGCCAATGGGAAAAAGCACCTCATTGTCAAGAATCTGACTTGTCTGATAATGTGTTTCATGCCATTTTCTTTGATCTTGTAATTACTAGAAAACACCCAAAGTGTAAAAATTTGCTGGAAACAGGTTAGAGTATAAAACAAACATGTTGTGGAGTCTTACAGTTGCATCATCTTTTCAAGACCAGGTTAAAGGTTTTGTTTTCCTGATGGTCATGAGAAAAAATTTTAAAGATTATAATAAGTTGAAGAAATTTAACAACCAACCAGAACAAAGGACAAGAAGTCACCATAAGTCCTTCAATACATCTAGAAGACCAAAGAACATAGCATTACAGAGGAACCACTATCAGCTTACAGAAATTCTATGTGACAAGCTCAAAAACAAGAGAAAAATAAAACAAAACCCACACAACCTCCCCTCATTCTCATTTAAGACTTATCTCCATGACCAGTTCAAGTGTGAAAGCCCCAAATATTCTGTTTCATTACTGCTTCAGAAAGGCTGGAGTGGAGAAAGAACATTCCAGCCACTGAAGATGGAGGCAGCAATAAAAGGGACAAGAGGACCTTTCCACCTGAACTCCAAGCAGTCTAAGTGAAATGACCTTTGATAATTTTGTTTTACAGAAGGCCAAACAGAGCCAGGGCTTAGCAAAAAAAAGCAGCCTCAAGAACTTGGCTACCCATGTTGCAAACTTCAAAGTACCGCAGGTTTCCTAACTTCCTGAAAACCACAAAGACAGTAGCTAACAACAAATGGTACCTTGTTATTCCCATTGATCAACCAACTCTTTTATAGATATCTAAACTGTTATGCTAAAAAATAATGTAGGCAGGCAAAGCTGAGTGTCCTTGTCAAATCCCACACTGTCACCCAAATCCCTTCATAGATGTATGAAATCACTTACCAATTAAACATACCAACTGAGAAATCTGGGCTTAAGGAATTTCAGGGTTAGGGGAAAGACCACTGCCAGTTACTCTCACTTTAAGGAAATGGCTTAGCATTTAAATGTTGCATCTGAACATACTCTACCTGGGCTCAAGGTGAAGAAGAAAAGCACAAAATATCACTATTTCAGAGGACATAGAGATGTTCAGGATTTGATTTTGATCACATTTAGTACAATATATAGATTTCCCTTTGATAATTTTGAAGGTTAGGTTCTTTGTCAAATTCTAATTAATGACCTTTCTATAGATAGACACAATTGGCATGCTTGGAATGCTGAGCCTATATACAGAAAGAAGATGGATAGAGAAGGCATCAAAAAAGCATAATTAACTTTTCACAGAGTTTAGAGACAGATTCCCAGAGAATCCTGCTGAGTTTTTGTATATGACTAATATAAATAACATGCTTTCATGGTGCTATTGCCACAACCCACGAGAAATGTTGTGTTTTTACATGTTTAATTCCCCAACCTCAGAGAATGAAAGTACCTTGACATTATTAAGCTTTTACTATATGTTCTATGTAGGCAGTCTCCTTCCCTTGTGATTTCTTTTCATCTAATCTAGACAGTACTAAGTAGATCAGCTACATTTCTCGAAAAATTACTATTTCAGTAGTTTTTGACAAAGAACTATTTGCATAATCATAAGTATAGAGGGTCTGAATGGTGATGAAGATCTAAAACATCATACTATAAAAATCCATTACTTTTAACTTACACAAACAAGTAACTGGATTAAGCGTTCCAAATATGATGGATCTGATTAAAAATCCCCCCACCCCTCCCCTCCTCAGGGAAAAAAACCGCAACACATCCATATGTGTGTATGCACATGCACACACACAAACACACAGACACCACGGGAAAAGAAGTCCAGTCAGGCCAATTTTTACTTCACTGAGAAGCTCTAGAAATTCTAACAGGTGAAACAGAAGATTTTACATTTCAAAGGAAAGGAAATGTCAGCTTCTTTTGTGGTCTCCTTGAAAAGCTATACCTTTGGCAAAGATTTCAAGTTTCTAACAAACTGTCTGTGTGAATGCTTGAAGGAACAAGAGAAGATAGCTTTAAGAAGTCTGCCTGCACATTCATCACTACATAGTATTTTTTAGAAGTTACGGAGGATTTTCTCTTGATTACTCTTCTTGTCAAAAATCACAGCAACACAAACATCAGTCAAGTGTTGCAATGATCCGTTCCTCTAGATTTCTTTCACTAAGAAGTCCACTCAATGTGCAAAAGCAGACAGCAGATTTGAAGGATTACACTCATGTGTAAACCATGAGGAAAAACACAGGAATCTAAATAAGATGGTTCTCTAACTAGGATTCAGAACTAACCTACATGATTCAAGACCCATTTTTCAAGTCTTCTGAAAAGCCACAGCACACAGTGAAGAGAATTTATTTGTTTGTTGGGTTGTTTTTCCCATCCAAGAAAAACAGAAAGGGGATAAATACATTCCTGGGTAGCTTACCTAAGTTTATGTTATGGATGCAACCTTAGTATAAGAAACAAGGTTTGGTAGGATGGATAAGCAGACATAACTTTTCCCATTTATCTCTTCAAAAGAAAAACCACCCTGAAAAATAAAGACCAGAAGACCTGAAACTGACTTAGAGAAAGAACACAAAAAGTTCAGTGCCCAAACTGATGGTCCTAAGAACATCACCTCGGCTGTAATTTTTACTCAAGTAACTGAGGTAGCACTCAATGATAACAATAGAGTATATCTTCACGAGTATAAAAGTGACAGCCAAGGTTGTTGTGCCTTCTAATATATATATATATATAAACATATCTACTATATATACTANGCTGTGCTGGGTCTCAGCGGAGCACACAGGACCGGGGCAGGGACCGGGGCACGGCGCCTCAC
The DNA here is from genome assembly GCA_013390025.1 of Pitta sordida. Classification (NCBI taxonomy): domain Eukaryota; kingdom Metazoa; phylum Chordata; class Aves; order Passeriformes; family Pittidae; genus Pitta; species Pitta sordida. The sequence goes on along the minus strand of WEKX01026677.1, from coordinate 25,141 downwards.
GGCTCTAAACGCCATTGCGAGCTGCAGAAATGTGCAACCCCGCGCTGTGCACCGCCCTGCCCCGACCCCAGCGTGGCGTCCGCAGGCAGGGGCTGGAGCGGGCGGGGGCCGATCACCGGGATCAGGGAGGGACGGGTTGGGGGAAGCGGCGCGAGGCTTTGGCTGTGGGGGCGCGCTCGCTACAGCCTGGAGAAGCCCACAGGGTGGGGGAGATGGGGGTCTTGGGTCAGTTCTTTCCCTTTAATATCCACCGGTCCTGGGAGCACTGCCCATACGGTTCCAGAGGGCGGGGGAACAGAAGCTCCCTTCCAGCACACAGCCCTTGCCCCCCCTCGCTTGCCTCGCTTTCGTGGGTCAGGGATGGGGGCACGGTGCCACCATTGCGAGCCCCCTCCCCGCAGGGCGGGGTGAGTCCCGCCCCACAGGCACCGCCCCTCAGCAGAGTCAAACTGTGCATGTTTGGCTCGCTGAGCTGGGCGAGGTCGTAAAGGAGAAGTCGCGATACAGAGAGGATTCACTGTATATATATATATGTGTGTATTCTCACATATACAAGTGACAGCCAAGGTTGTTGTGCCTTCTAATATCGAATACCACATTTAAAACACTTCAATGTCCGGATCCCAGTAAGAGGATTTGATTTGCCTTCTCTGTTAGTCTAGACATTCAAAGTGAATAAGAAAAGATTGCTGACTGCTGTGAGAAGTCAATTTTAATTGACTTGTCTCAGGCCAATACCCCATAGTTCATCTTACTAAAATGGAACATCTACATCTCTTCTATTTGTCACTAGATTTCAAATCAATAATTAAAATGGCATAAAACAATAACCATTCCTACTCCTTCTTGTACTGAGAAATGCCTTTAATTTTACCTTTTACTACTGCATGCTGCCCTCTCATCATGAACTAAACCAGTATTCTTTCCAGTTGTTGCACCAACCTCCAGAAACTCAGTGGTACACTCCATTTCACTGTTTGCTCAATCAGATCAAACTGTCCAATCAAGTATATCTATTTCATCAATTACACAGTTTATAATGCCAATGTACTTAGACCATTATCCCAATCTAAACCACAATATTCCATTTTCATGCATTTAAAATCCGTTGATCTTCAAATGTTGCTAAGTTGAAACAGAACTGTTCATCAAATGTGCAACTGGTTTCTTTTCCCCAAAGCTGCATTTCTGGGACAAACTCACTAGTAGAAATAAACAAAAAACAAACAAACCTGTCTTCCTCTCATGTATCTACTGAACGAGTCTCATCATGTCCTGCTTAAAATTTATTTATGAAAGATCACATTATAAAGCAGATGCAGTGTTAATATGACAGAGTTCAGCCAAGTTCTTCTAACTCAATCTTGTACTTTTACTATTTCGTTACACCTGCTTTGGAGAGAAGGGCACAAAGCAAGAAGCCTCACAAATCAAAAAGCTTTGCAATAAAAGTAGCGACTGGGAAAGTAAAACCCCACCCCTTGTGGTAAGCCAAGAGACTGGCATCAGGAGTCTGCTGGGTTCTGAAAGAAGAGCACTAACAACTGATATGGAGAAGACAGTTTTGCAGAACCTTAAAGAATGAAAAATTTCAGATACATCCAACTGAAAGATCCTGACAAAAGTAACTAGTGGAAGAGAAGAAAACGAGAGGTCAAAGAGAAGAAAAAAAACCTTAGGAATTTGAAATACAAGGAGTTACAAGAAGTCAAAGAAAAACATATCCAAAAGTGATGTTTACACAACAGAAAAGTAGATATGATTTAGATTCAATAAATTCTGAAGAAAAGGAGGAAAAGTGATGCAATTANCTTTTTCTTTTTCTTTTCTTTTCTTTTCCATTTCCATTCTTTTCTATTGGGTAATTATGCATCTCTAATTTCCATTTTGCAGCATGGAACATGCTTGGGCAAATATACTGTGTAGGACTGTGAAAGGCATTTGAATCTTGATTGAAGTACTGCAATTAAAACAAAGACCACTGGAATGATGACCACAAGTTTCAGCACGATTATTTCTAGCTCATTCTAACAAAACCATGACATCTCTCTTCACGCTCAGTATACTGCAGTAAGTTTCCAGTACTCAAAATGCTCTAGAGTTCCACAGTTGAACATACTCACCTTAATTTAGCTCCAAGTACCCCTTGCTTGGAATAATGAAAAAAATTTCATGAGAAAGGTGCTGAGGAACTGTGTTGAGTGCTAGCACAAAAATGGACAAGAAGCTCCTTTGCCAAGCACTGCGTTATGTATTTTTGTATTCTGCTGCCATGGCAGACAAACCGTCTTGAGTTTATTGCGTCTCTGTGCCCAACCATAGTTGGAATATGCAAGTGTCAGGTGAGTTACAATTCGGAGAGAGGCTCCAACAAAGATCAGAGTATCTGGACATGGAATGCTTACACAAACATTTTAGATTCATAAGCAAGTGGAATTACTCAGCAGTATGCTGCTCTAAATAGGTATTTCCTGTTTCTTTCTTTAAAGAACAGGAAGTTTAGTCTTATCTAGAAAGTAAATGGGAGAAAATAAAGAGCATGTTTTCAAATTTGAAAAGTGAGGGAAAGATTCATAGAATTAGGTGATTAGCTTGACATATCAAAGGCAGCAGAACCTTAGTCAAGCAGAGACACTAAAAGAACAGATGAGCTGGAAGAATAAGAGAAAATTACAAGGACTGAGGAAAAGTAAACATTACTAATGAAGCATGTTGTTAGCTTAGCTTAAAAATTTGCCACATCTACTGCAATTCATCAAATTTGTATAGAAAATTTTAGGACAGTATTTTATTTTTTTTCCCCTTCAATTACATGTTCTTAACTCATCTGGAGACAGACTCTAAAAAGCATTGGGTGTGGCTGGGATGGAGTTCATTTTCCCCACGGCAGCTGGGAAGTTGTTATCACACCTGGTGCTTTGGCTACTGCTGAGCAGCACTGGCACAGCATCAGCACTGTCTCTCCAAGGGAAAAGGGGGCAGGCATTCGTTTCTACGGTATTTGTCTTCCTGAACAACCACAATGCGCACTAAAGCCCTGCTTTCCAGGAAGTGCCTGGACAGCACCTGATGATGATAAGTAGAGAATAAATCACGGAATATTCTGAGTTGGAAGGGACCCACAAGGATCATCAAGTCCAACTCTTAAGTGAATGCCCCTACAGGGATTGAACCCACAACCCTGGTGCCATGAACACCATGTTTTAATCTATCTGTGCTAATCTCAGGGTCATGTCATTATTTTTTATTCTTTTTATAACCTAACTCCTCATCTCATCATCCCACTATCTAGACCATGTCACTGAGTTTCTCATCCAGTCTTGTCTTAAACACCTCCAGAGATGGCAACTCCCCCACCTGCCTGGGCAGACCATTTCACTGAGGGATCACTCTCTCTGAGAAAAAGCTCTACCTAACATCCAGTCTAAACCACCCCTGGCGCAGCTTAAATCTTTCATTTTCCTTTACTTTCGTGTGAAGCTTTTGTTTTAATAAACTGCCTTTATCTTGACATTTTTTTCCATCTTATTTTCTCACTGCTCTGGCCGGTTGAGGAGGGGAGTGATAGAACAGCCTGGTGGGCACCTGTGTCCAGCCAAGGTCAACCAGCATCTAAGTGAAGGAAAGTTTTCAAGTAGGGAAGGTGTTTTTATTTAAGGAGCATATAGTCCCTCATAAATAGAGTCCCCCAGCATCAAGACTTTCACTCTAAATTTTGAAACAATCCACTGCCTGTCTGTCAATATTACACAGTAATCCCTCACCACTTTGCGGTTCACCAGTCAAGGCTTCATTACATTGCCGGTTTTTGTCCTCAGCTTTGCCGTATTTACCACTATTTCATGGATTTCACTTATCGCGGTATCTATGTGGAACCGACCCCCACAATATTTGAGGGATTACTGTAGTAGTAGAAATGTACTTAGAACTACAAGAAAGTTCAACTCTACTTTAAACACAATCTACAGGATGTTTCCCCCTCTCTCCCTTAAAAAGCATAGGTTTCTTAATGCTCACACATTTCTCATATGTTAGTCCATACAACACTGAGACCAATTTAGTCTCTTGGTACATCTAGCAAAATGATCAGAGCTGCACTAATAATACCTGTTGGCAGAACAATAAATACTACCTCGTCATTCAAATTTTATCAAGCCACCTGAGGCAGCTTTATTGCCAAAAATGCTGTTTCCTTGTGTATTAATCTAATTTACGTATATGTTGTGTATTCTTAAATTTTCCTGGAAAGGCATGTTACTCAAAAGTGTAAAGATGAGTACAACATTTTAGTTACCAAGACATATCAGACTATATAGTATTCAGTGATAAGTCTTTGCACACAGGCCTTACAATTTTAATCAGACAGATGAAGAGAGGATCTCAGGAGAGTTAAGGTGTAATATTTTAAAACCGTTTAGTGGCAAGCTTCGGTGCTAATGGGTGAGGGGTTGGGTTTAGACATTTTCTGAAGTAAATAAAACTCTCAACTTGGTTTTCTGTTATAATCACAACAGGATATGCTGTAATGTACATCCTTAGTTAAGTCATCATTTATTTATTATTGAAGTAAACTCACAGTGTTGTTCTAAGCAGGCATACTCAAGCTCAAATCTTTCTCAATAAGTCTTTTGTTAACAAGCAGCATATAAATTCATACACGAAACTTGTTTCTTGTTTCAAATTACACAAATATGTCATAGACTTTCCTAAGTTTTGCTAAACAATAAAATCCCCAGGTAACATGTCAGATGTTTGTCAATGTCAATGAAATAAATATTAAATGAGAGGGAAGAAGCATGAGTTGCAGAGAACTTCATGCTTAACTCCACACCTACTAAAATCCCAAGGTATTTAACTAGCTCCAAATGATAACATCAAGAATGTTCCATACTTCTGAGCACTACAAGAGAGCTTGATACTTAATAATAGTAATTATTATTCATGTGAAGAGAAAGGAGCCCGGGAAAATATCTTGAGATATTTATCAGGAGAAAAGTAAAAAATCTATAAAGAAATGGAAGCATTTGACACTAACTTTTAAGAGCAGTAAAACATTAAGGATTTCCACATGTGGAAAGACAGAGCTGAACGACAAAGAAAATCAGCTGGAGCACTGTCAGAATAGTTATTTCACCTCAGTAAGAGATCCACATACCTGAAAGAAGAACTTCTAGTAACACAGGTGAAATGTGGTCATTATCAAAGAATGATAAAAACAAAATCAATGTCCCAATTTTGCATTTATGACCATTCACTTGGACATATGAAGATTATTTTTTTATTCATGTGTGCACTGAAAGTGTGATCACTCCTTAAAAGTAGGATGAAATACCACTAAATGACTCTTTCAATTCAATGTTTCTCTTAGTGGTCATAGGACAGTTAAGAAATTTGGTGCATGTAATTTTTTTTCCAGATTTTCAAGATATATTTGTACTCTGTAAGTGAAGAAGGAAAAAAGTGTAAGTATTTGATGACAAACTTTTCTTTTTAGAATGTCTTCACCTTAAACTAGAATGTATGCCTACAAACGGGATAAAGATACTGATGTCAAGTGTAAAAGTAACCATCCCCTTGGGACTACTCAAGGACCATTAGGCAAGACTTAATAAAAGAAAAGGAGACTACATTTAGGATAAGAGAACTTAAAGCAGGTCTCAAACACAGAAGAAATAATATCACGTGACAAAGAAGTAGAAGCCCTTTGGTTTAGTACATACAAATGAAATATCATGGAGATGAGGTGAAAAGAGAAGGCTGGATGTGGAGCCTATGACCAAAGGAAAAAAAGAAGCCACTTCATGAAAGGCAAACTTCTTCTATGCTTTGAAGATGATTTGGCATGTTTATTGAATCAAAAATACCTGGACAGCAAAGCATGGAATGATGTACTTTTGCTGTCTGACATGGGGGAAAGCGGAAAAGAAAAAAACCAACGCGAAGAAAGAAATCCTAAGAATGGTTGAGAAAAGACCCCAACAAAAAATGATGCCTTGAAGACTGAAGTTACATGGCAGAAGGCCAGTCGTATCAGAATAAGAAAAGACTGAAGATGGACTACACTTACAACAGAATGAAGCCCAACAGATGGAAGGCGTATCAAGGGCCGCCAACGACGAAGACGGATTGACGGACTGGTAGCCTTTGCAGGACCTACATGATTACGTTTGGCCCAGGAGAGGGATGCAGAGTGACACAATGGAGAAGCCTTCGTTCTGCTGTGGCTAACCTGAGGCTGCGATGAGGATGGTGGTGAAGACAGCGAGGACGATGACGACTACATAAACATTAAAAAAGAACATACTTAGCCCACTTAAACTTGAAGTAATATCCCTAAAAAGACAACTGCAAAAATGTCCACTGCTCAGTATACTGTCCTTTAACTCCTCAAATCACACAGATAAAAATCAAGAGCGTGTTGAATTTGAATGAGAAGCCAAAAGAACACTGAGAATAAGCAAAGACATTGTCCAAATATGAAGTTTATAATCAGATAAGCTAGAGGTTATTCACACCCAGGGAACTTGATAATATGAACACGAGTTAACTGACTCATTCAAAAGACAGACTGTTGGAGAATGAGGAGGGAAGGGATTTAAGTGTCACCTCATGGAAGCAATATCTTGAAAACAAAGAATGAATTAGTTTTGCCTAGAGCTGCAAAAGCTGTGAGCAACAGTTCTTTGGTTATTTTGGAAAGCTAGGTTGTGCTACTCTGGGATTTAAAATGTATCAAGTAACTACTGTAACAGAGCCCAGAGTTTCTTTACTGTTCCATGTCTAACATAAAAGGAAAGCAAAGGAAAAGGGAAGCTTACCGTGGGGAGGTATGCAACTTCCTAAGTTTTTCACCTATTCTTCTAAAATAGCAGGCCAGTGGCAGTATTGCCATTAACACTCAGGATCCCTTTAGTATCCGTAGAAGCAGTAGGACTATGTTAAACCATTCAAATTGTTACTATTAGAAGAAAGACCACAGAAGTATTAAAAATGACTCTCGGCTCCAACTGACAAAGTTATAGTAAATATATTAAGACCAGAAAGGACCATTGTGATGATTTAGTTTTGATCTTCTGTCCCACACAGGCCACAGGACCAAACACGTTCAAGTTTTGTTTGAATCAGACATACAAAACAAAAGAAAAACAAACACTCAAGCTTATCAATTTTTTTACTACTGAAAAAAATCAGGATAAAAAGTTCAATCAATCCTGTTCATAGTTAGAGAGACACTAAGTAACATATTTATACAGTTTACTACATACATTTGTGCCAAATACAAAGGCAATCTTTCTAGTCCTGCTTAATGATCATATGAACATGGAACAACGGATTACACTAGTTTACTGAGCCATAATATCAAACCAGGAGATCACCTTCAGCATATCACCATCATCCACTATTACTTACCCATCTTAGAACATACAGAAATTCCCAATGTCATATTCAGCCTTACGGAGAAAACTCCAGCTTCTGTCAAGAAATAAAGTTTATCTTTTGTGCTAATTACACAGCTTTAATTTGGCCTCAAAAGAACTCTCCTTTCTTAAAGGCTAACATAAAGGGCTACCTAGATTGCCCTGTGTTGATGTCTTGTGCTTTACTATCTCTTGATCTTTTTACACTGTCTGTAGGTTTGTGCTTGTATTTTAACCACAGAACCGTAAGATTCTACGGGTTTGAGTTGGAGTGGACCTTAAAGATCATCTATTCCAACTCCCCGGCCATGGGCAGGGACACCTTCCACTAGACCAGATTGCCCAGAGTCCGATCCAACCTGGGCTTGAACACTTTCAGGGATGAGCCAACTCTGGGATGACTTCTCGGGGAAACTTGTTTCAGTGCCTTACCACCCTCAAAGGAAAGCATTTCTTTCTAATATCCAATCTAATCCTACTCTCTTTCAGCTTGAAGCCATTCCCCCACTTTCCTGTCACTACATCCCTTGAAAATAGTCTCTCTCCAGCTTTCTTGTAGGCTCCCTTCAGGTACTTGTAAGGCTGCAATTATGTCACTCCATTGTCTTCCACCTCACTGACAATTGTTTAACAGTACAGATCTTAGAACCAATCCCTGCAGAGACCCACTAGCAAACGTAGTCAGTGATACCCCACATATCTGCACTGAGACCTGCCAGCAGCTTGAAAATCCATTAAAGTTATGTCAGCAAAATAGAAACTGCAGTGCCTTAAGGTAGGTCCCAAATTATGAATTCAATGGAATGACTGTAGTAGGGGCTGTGAAAACTGAGCACTAGATAGTTTCTCTGGGAAAAAAAAAAAAGTACAGTAATCCCTCACTACTTTGCAGTTTGCCATTCATGGGTTCAAAACACCATGGGGTTTTTCCTACATATTTACCATCTTTACCCTATTTACCATATTTACTGCATTTACCGCGACTTCGCAGATTTCACTCATCATGGCATCTTTCTAGAACCAACCTCACACGACATTCAAGGGATTACTGCATTTTCACTCTTATTAATCAATGCGTAAGTGCACATCAAAACTACTTAATTTCTTGTATTATTTATTATTTTTAAAGCAACTGATCTTAGGGGGTTTTGGTTGGGGTTTTTTTATTTTTTTAATTTTTCCTATCAAGAGTGGGACAATGAATTAGTTCTTTCTGCTCCTACATAGCTGACCTCAAAGAACAAAGACAGGGTTAGGAATTCTTCATGATGAGCAAGCATCAAGTACAGTAGAACCTGTAGAGCTCAAAAATAAACACAGGAGTGTTACCAAGTCTCATAACCTGTCCACAGAACACAGTTTTCCACAGGTTTTTCAGTTTGTTTTATTTATTTCAAGCATTCTGATCCACCTCTACACTGAAACAGCTCCTCGTAGGAGAGGACAAAAGCAGAACACCTCCCGTCCAGAAATGCAACTACATGAATCAAGAGCAATTTAGCAATGATAACACTTTTATACTTCTTCTACCAGACAAAAAAGCTTACAAGAGCTTAATGGCTAATATGGTTTATCTTTACTACTTTTTCATAGTCGTCACTTGAAGAACTGACCTACAATGAGACATTTCACATTTAGATAATACATCAGATGGCTTTAAAAAGAATTTATTTTCAGCTTGCCTAAGCAAATTCCAGAAGATGACGGATAAAACACTGCTCCTTGAAGTCCTCACAGTCCACAGACCTTGCTATGGAAGGAGGAACCTGTAGGATAAGAACCTGCTGCGGGGCAGAAATTTAAGAGCTTTGCTGACTAGACAAATAGTAATAAAGGCAAACATTACAGTGTGTTTTATAATTTTGTAAGATGCTGCCATCAAAACAGACAAGATTGCTAAGTCTTCCAAGAATTTGCAATATAGTACCTGTTCACTGAGAAAGAGTTAAAAAAATGAAATCACTAAACCTGCTAAGAGCATGAATTTATCCTGGTTTTCATGCATTTCATTGCCTGGAAGCTGTTAAATTCTATATTTTTGCTCTGAAAAAAAATCCCATCTTTTAGCACTCCTGTGTAATTATTATGAAAGCATTTATAAGACTTTGGACAGTACAAAATACAAGATTTCTAAACAGTACAGGGATGATCAGAATATTGAAAGAGTTTTTTATAAAGCCTTTTTTTATTACCATTTCTTTATTACCATTTTTACAACAATTATATACTTCCACCATTCTTAACGATTGCACTTATTTGTTTTCTGGCCAATATTGCTAAAATAATGAGAATACATATTTAAAATATCCCTTATCTGACTGTAACGAGACGAGGAAAGACTTTAGTTTTTCAAAAATGAATTTATAGCATAGAATGAAGTTTAGGGCAATCAATATTTTAGTATTTCTAGTCAGTACTTGTCCTAATTTTAAATTCCTTTCACTGAATATTTTATCCTTTGATTCCTGTACTAGTGGGTCCCCTCTCCATCAAAAATACATTTCTGCATTTGTAAGAGTGAAATTTTGAGAGATGGTATGTAGGAACTCTGGAAAAGCTAAGTTAATACTGAATTATAACTAATTAACAATGCTGAAATAGCCAGAAAATTCTATGCATTACTCTACTAAAAAGTACAAATTAAGCTGTGTGAAGTTTCAACTGAATATAAAAAAAAATTAAAAAAACCTGTCAATATTACCATGAAATTAATGTTAAATACACATCTCCAAATAAAGAATACACACATTTCACATTTGATTTAAAATATGGAAGACAAATCATAACTTGAGACACTCTATTCAAATGAGACTTATTAACAGTTAGAAACTGCAGAGAAGAGATTATTAGCCTAACTTCACAAGATGAAAAGATCACAAGAGCATATTCCTGTGCTGAAAATTATAACAGGTCAAATATCTGAAGTGGTAATACAAAAGTCCTGAAATAGAATTGAATGTTATTGTCATATAAACCAGAAAACACATTAAGTTTATTGTTTGTAATGCAAAAAATATATTATAAAGGAGTTAAAAGCTTCATGGAGTAGGTCCAAAAAATATTCATGCAATTACCATCTGCCCTAATCCAAAACTCATTCCTATATATAGCTAGTTATTAAAACCTAGAGCCATTTAAATCTACGATCCAAAAGGAACCATGTACAGTCACACCTCGAAATTCGTGGGGGTATGGATCTCCTCGGGTCACACAAATCACCCAATCCGTGAAGACAGGCACTTCATGACTATGCAAATAAGCCACACCCATCTCCCCTGTCCCCTGCCACCCCGGAGCAATTTTGGCACCTCCCCATGGCCTCTCACAGCACAGGGGAGCAAAGGGAACCGCTTTTGAGCCCTCTCTGACTGGGGAGACCCCTGGAGAATCCATGGGCTTCCCTTCGGCCACACTGCGGCTTTCACCACCACCACAACTGGGCTGCTCCTGCTTGCACACTGCTGCAGTGGGGAAGGTTTATAACAGTGTGCCAAGCTTGCCATGGGGCGTGGGGTGGCAGAGGCTTGGCAGATGTTTGGCCTGTGGCCCCAGGGGCTTGGTGGCAGCTCACCCCAGGACTGGGGGGGGGGTGGGGGCTTGGCGGCTGCTCGCCCCAAGGCCCTGGAGGAGGCAGCAATCTGCCAGAGAGGACTCCTGTGTCCCCGGGCTCGAGTTGGCACAGGTCCATGCCACCAGCACTCTTGGAGCTTGGGAACCCTCCACTTTGTAACACTGTGCAACATCCCTGGGCCCCTCACAGTGGTGGGTGGCATCAGGTGCAGGAGCGGCAGCGGTGGCCATATAGTGCCCCAGCAGAACACCACCTCTTCCTGCCACGCCAGGGGAGGGCACCAGGGAACAGAAGCCTACCCCTGGCACGGTGGCTGAGACCATCCCACCGTTGCCCCATCCCAGCACTAGCCCCTCCACTGCCGCAGTCAGACCAGGGACACTGTCCCCGCCACACTCTGTGGTGGGTGCCAAGCCAGAGTAAGGAGCCAGTATACAATCCCAGCCCCTGGCACACTGTGTACTGGGACAGGGCAGTGCCACAATCGCTGGGCACCTCCCACTCACCTTCTGATAGGACATGTGAGCGAATAGAATCTTCTGTGCCACTTTGCCGCATGTGGGGCAGTGGAGGGAAACACAGAGCAGCTCCTGCTGTGGTCCTTGGGGAGGAGGGTGCGGTGCTGCAGGAGTGCTTTCCCTGGGGTTACGTATCACCAGGTGCACCAGGTGTGTGAACACACAGTGCTGGGCATTTGGCTTCTGCTGCAGTTAGCTCCTCTGGGGCCACCCCATGTCCCCTTGCTGTGGCTGTCCCGATATCGCTGGCACACCTTCCGCTATCAGCATGGCCTTTCCCCACCCTGTTCCATGGAAACAGTTAAGTCTGGGACACATACACACGTGTCTGGTCACTGCTCACACTCCGCAGGGGTTTGGCATGCCCATGCTGTCCCTGGAAAGGTGGTGCCAGGGACAGACGCTAGGGCAGACTGCACCCTGGGACACCCAGGGGGAGAAGCAGTGGGACATCCCATTCCTGGCATACAGGGGTGGGCGGTGGGCACGGGGGCACAGTGTTACAAAGCTTCCCCACCGTGGTGGCAGTGCAAACAAGTGCTGCGGCAGCAGCACAGCGGGCAGTGAGGCCACTTTGTTCCCAGTGTGTACGGGCCACCGCACCCAGCCCCGCCACCTCCTGTTGCAGAGTCCCCATACTGAGCAGGCACGGGACCACAGCACCGTCCGCCTGCTGCCGCAGAATGGAACCGTGCCATGCTGTGGTGGGACTATACACCACGTGTTGTAAACCTTCCCCGCTATGGAGCGGGCACAGGACCGCAGCACAGGCCAACTGCCACCGCAGAATGGGACTGTGCTGTGCCATGGCACTGCAGAACGATACACCATGTGTTATAAACCTTCTACACCATGTAACCTCCACAACACTCATAAGAGAGCTGACTGTGGGCAGTCCCCAGCGAGCGGAAGGCACCGCCACCCCCCTCCCCGCCCTGGGGTGTGCCAGTCCTGCCACATGGAGAGTAACAGTGCTGATCCTCGGCATGGCAGAGGTACTGTGCATTTGCGAACACAGAAATGCCGTGGGGGAAAAACTCCATGAAGCTCTGAGGCAGCAAAAGTTGAAGCGTGAATAATCGAGGTATGACTGTATGAAGTTTGTCAGGCACCAAGAGCTGTGCTTTTGCATGTACCTCCAAGTGCAGAGGTTTGAGAAGCTCATGACTTGGATCACGCCAAAATGTCAGGTTCTAGAAACAGGAATCTGTTTGCTCATCTGGATTGGGGACCCAATCCAGCAAAGTATCTCAGTCCACATCTAGTGCACTGATGACCTGACAGGACAAAGCAGCATCGAGTATTGCATGAGCATTTCTTTTTAATAAGAATATATATGACTGATTGCTAGCGGCTACAACAATTCATCTGTCTGGAAGCTCAAGTTCAGAGCATCCTCTCAGGGGGAAGTTCAAGCCTATGCCACCATCCTGTTAGGAAACTTCCCTGCCTATCAGCTGACAAACTATGCTGGGACTGGGGCTTTCTTCTTTCCTCCGTTTTCAGGTTGCATTGTTGTGTAGAAAGAAATAATGCCATTTGCACTGAGACAGAGATCAAATCAGCTTTAACTGCATACCAACATCACTGGAAACTTGGGAAGCAGGAGATACAATACTTTCCGTCCTGTTTATTTCTTCAGCACAACGCTGGGATCAGAGGCCCTGACATGTTCTGCATCTGCTCAGTTGCATTGTTACATAAGTGTGCAGGAACTCCTCCAACCAAACCGTTTGTTATACAGTTCTCATACACTGAATCCTGGGGCAGAGATGGGGGAAGGTTGAAGCAACACTAAAGAGTGCAACTTTTCCAGCCAAATGGGGAATATAGAAATTACTACAACTTTAAGATTATATTCAGAGAGGGTATACTTAATATCTATAATTTCTCCTCACCACATTTTGAAGGGGTTATTTGTTTGCCTGAATAATTGCTCACTATTGAACGAAACAATTATTTTAAAAGATCAATATTACAATTCCAACTAAGTATTTTTCAGAAGTAATTATTCTTGGTGGGTTTTTTTATATACAAATTTAATCTATGTATCACACTGTCTGAAAAAAATCTCTTCCTCTTCCTCCTTTTCAAGTGTTCTAAAGATTGTAACAGCTTTTTGAGTCTGTTCTGGTGGTGGTGAAATCTTGAGAGACATTAAGTTCCTTCAAGTTTTTAAAAGAAGCTAAGCAGCCAGCAAGAGAAGAGGAGCACAACAAAGGAAAAATTCCACAGAGGCAGAAGATGCTTCATGAGCTCATCTCCAACATCACATCACAGAATTCACATGAACTAAAGGCATTATGAGTATTTCAACTGCAAGAAAAACCTTGCTCCTAACTAGAACTTCCTCACATGCAACAAAAGGCTGTACAACATGCAAATTTCTTAGGAAGGTAAGGTTCATGAACTCCAGTCCTCACTGATCTATTCGCTTTGTCAACAATACAATTATCAACATTAATATGTATTGAAAATGAGACTACAGTTTTTGAGCTACATGTGTTAGCTGATCAACATCCCCATCAGAAAGTATCATTAGTCCTTCCGCAGCTGGTAAAAATAAAATATTTACAGTATTCTCCATATCAGTTTAAGAGTAAGAATGGACAACAACTCAAAAGGTATTACTTTCCTAGAAATATGGGTAAACACAAGAGAAGTGGTAAGGTCAGAGCACTTCACCACAAAAATCTTTCCAAAATTAGCAATAATTTATCTCTCCCTGAAGACCTAAATTTGAGTTCTATGGCCTATGTTAGCCAAAAGTCAAGCTAGATTATCACAATGGCAACTTCTGTGATCAAAAATAAGCGGAATTACGAAAGAAGCTCTGCAAAAGCTAAATTAACTAGAATTTCCTCCACCAGATTTTTTTTTCCTTAAATAAACTGAACAGCAGTGCTGCACACCAAACACTATGGTTTTAGAGTGCTTCCTTAAAGTTAACTGATGCAATATCAAGACTGAGTAGTTTCAGCCCACTGTGTAGCTTCAGCCATATTGATAAAATGTTTCAAGCTTTAAAATTTGTAAATTCAAGTAATGTTTCTCCTAAAATAGTGGTTGGATAGAGGAAAAAAAAAAAGCCAAACCAATTTCGCTTGTGACTGAGGGAAAGAGGCTAAATGTGAACTCAGTCATCATCTGTCACACATGACTACTCCCTGCTGCTTGCTGTCTCTTACACAGATGCTGCAAGAATAGCACAGAAAGCATTATGGACTGGAGAGATGCAAAAAGCCAGAAAACAACAACAAACAAAAAAACAAACTTATGGCAATAGATAGAGAAGTTGGATGCAAAACTGTAGAAACATTTGTTACTTTCACTTATTTATTTCTCATAAACTTGTTATTTAAATTCATGGGTTGCTTTGTGGGTGCGAATATCCTCTATTGTTATGTTTCATCCTAGGAATCATAATTCCTTCATACAGATTTTATAGTTAAGCAAAAGATCCAAAATAACAATTCAGAGCAATACTGTATTAATATCTTATTAGTTATTTGCTCAGTATGGAAATCAGATTAATGCATGTCTCAAATACTGACACATTGGCTCACATGGCAATGCAAAGCGTTACACACCAATCAAGTACAATTTCCAAAACACTTCATGTGATTCTACTAAGTTCATTTTTACACTTTTACTGTGTAGACTGTAAAAAAGAAAAATCCATAGTCAACATTTTTAGGCAACTTCAGCGCCTTTATAGAGAAGATAACATACTTGTTCTGTAATGCTAAGCTAAACAAAAACCACCTAAGAAACAGTTATATGATTTTATATTCTCCCAAGATACAAATGTTTGTTTTGAACACTATGGATTATTCAGAAGAAACTTCAAGGAGTATGGGTGATTAAAAAAAAAAAAATCCCACCACATATGCTCTTGGCAGGAACAAAAGGGAAGCTCTTCATGTTTCTTCTCTAACAATAAATTGTAATCCCCTGGAGAACCAGAGATCTTTTAAAGTTCAAGTTTTACAGCAGTTGGTAACAGAGTACATTGATTCTACTTAGTTCTTGCCAATGTTAATGACTGTTACTGTGATCAAAGTCTAACATCTAGTGCATTCCAAGTAAGATTATCGTTCTCAAGGCACACTAACACTAAACAAGTTTACAGACTACAGTTTGCAGTTATGTTTTGAGTTAAGGAAGAGCAAGCTGTGGAAGCATTTTTAGTGGCTGCCAGCTTCTAACCATATTAAGAATATTCTAGATCATACTTGTGAATGAAAAGTATATCTAAGTAAACCTACTCATGTAGGTTTTTGTGAACATCTGAGACTTCTTATTTGTGACTTTTGACTCTCTGTATAAACACCAGTTTTGATTTTCAAAGGCTGATGTTTCTACCATCAATATTTTTCATTAAGCCTTAATGAGCTGCAAGAATGTTGCTTCCATTTGAAGTAGCAGATCAGATGCAGCATCTCAGTCCATTCACTTCTGAGCCTCATTTAACTCAACATATAGTTCTAGTAGCCAAAGCTGTCAGTTGGTGGAGGTATAAAATGTACTAAAACAACAAAACCAAAACACCCAAAAAGGCGGAGTTACAGAACCAAAGGCAGTATTTTCTGTGCTATTCGTAACGGTTGATACACATATTTTATACTGCAGTTCTGTTTTCTTCTCTCTTCCATAAAAACTAATAACTGAAATACTGTAGGTTAAACTTCCTTTAGTTGGACATAGTCAACAGCATCTAAGGAGAAGAAAATAAAATGCACAAATCTAAGAGCTCCTAATTTTCTCCTAAAAATTTAGGCCATGAACAAGACACAAACAGCTCTTATTACTACCAATATCCAACACAGATATTTCAAGTGGCCATATCCCTTGTTTTATTTGCTTGATTGAAACATTATTTTGAGCCATTCTGTAGTAACACTTAAACAAGTGAACTTTCCAAAGACCACAAATCACATTCTGCTAAGCAGTAATGCATAAGCCCCTGTCCAAAAAAGGTTCAACCTCAAACAAGTAAGTGGTTCCCCATGCCACAAGTACCACAGGACCCAACAAAAAGTTCAACTCTATCTTCTGAACTTTACAACAAAAGTGATATGGAAAGCCATTTGTCAGCAGATAGTAATACAGTGATCCTCTGCATAGTCGCGATCTGTTATTTGCAAGATCCAATAGTTGCTCGTGATTTTTCAGCGAGCTGTGACCTCGGCGCGTGCGCAGAACGTACCGCGAACCCACCAGCCCATGAATATATAATGAGGATATGAATATATAATTGGTCCCCCCCACCGTCACCGCCCACCAAACTTGCCGTACATGCTTCATTCTCACCGTCTAGGAGAAAGGGGAGCTGGTCCCATCTCTGTGAAGCCAGGAGCGCTGCCACACTGCCGTGGCACAAAGGGACCAGCGCCATGCCGGCACTTCTGGCACCACGGCGCGGCTGCGAATCGAGGGATGGCGGGGGTAGTTGCCGCTGCCAATGCAGACCTTGGAGTGGCAGCAGACAGGAAATTTAAACCCAGGTGGACACGAGCAGAGCCACTGACTTGGCACCGCGTTTCAGTTTTGCCGGCACCGGCGGAACACAGAGAGCATAGCCCGGCGCGCCCAATGCCAGCGACGCGAACTCCTGACATCAGAATGGTGGCACCGGAAACCCCCTCACTGCCCAAAATAAAATAAAAAGTTCCCTTATAGGATGTGTGAGGCAGAAGGAGGGTAGAAGAGGGAAGGGGAGAGCTGCGGTTGGGCAGCAGGCGCAGGGAGAAGCGAGGCTGCGGGCACTCCCGGCGCGGGGACGCATCTGTGCTCCGGTGCTGTGGAGGCTCCCGAGTCCGTCCCCGCCTTGCACATCTTAGGAGCCGCTGGAAGAACAGATCACAGAGCCACCAGCTCTTTTTGCCCTGCACAGCTACTAGCTGCCCGTGCTCCTGCAGATAGCCCCAGCGGGAGACAGATCCTGGCTGCTGCCCGCTCCATCCTGGGGCGGCCAGACCAGTGCTGCCTGCTTGCCCCTACTCCTGCCAAAAAAGCTTTGGTCGTGGCTCTTACATTCCCGGAAAAAGAAACCCCAGAGCAGCCCCTTTGAACAGCAGGGACTGTTCAGGCCTGTTCAGCTGCATCTCCTGTCGTACAGCGCCATGGTACCCACAGCGCCGCCCTGACCAGCACTGAACTCATTCCCCAAGCCTCCCCCACAGTCCTGCTCTGGAGAGGCATGCCGCCTCCGCCGTGTTTGAACACAAGAGACACACACCAGCAACAAGAAACCCTGATAAAAGCCCGGACAAAAAACCCCAGCAGAGACACGGCAGGGAAAGGATAGTGGCAGGAGGCTCCGTGCCTGCTCAGTTTTTTGGGGTGGGGTGGGGGGGTGGTGTCAGCTTCCTGGTTACCAGCCGTGCCGATTTCTCTGTTCAGAAAAGCTCCCTTCCTGGAGCTGGGANTGTACTGGACTACGTAGCGGAGTCGCTATCTTCACGGATTCCACGACTCGTGTGAGGAGGACCAGACCCAACAGCCCATGAGTAATGGGGGATCACTGTACCTTGACATTGAACTAACAGCTTGCTAATTACTTAATGCAACTATTTGAGGTTTTGCTCTCCAAAGAAGCAAAAGCTGATCTAAGTCTGTTAAAACTCTCTCCTGTCTTCCCAGGAGTGTGACTGTAACACCTGTGTGCCAACATTAGCTTCAAGGCTACAGGATAAGCTTTCAGAACGCTGACTGCGAAGCTACTGGAAATCAGAAGATACTGTAGGTCATCTGATGATCTCTAACAACTTCAACAGTCAGATACACACAGCTGGCAAAAACTTCAGATACTATTACCAAAATAGCACCTGAAAAAGAGTTAAGCATGTCAAAGCCTTTAGAAATGCAGAAATAGATACAAATTATTCTCCAGATATAATTCCTTGACTAAAGGCCAATTAATCTTTTAAAAAATAACCTTATGTGGCATAGCTTGCCGTTTTCCTTACTGTAGGATTAAGCTGCAATGAAGCATAGTTGCAAAAGTACTGGATACGTATGTGAATAAAAACACCGCACAACAAAAATATCTTCTACTCACATTATTGTATCATATATTAAGAAGTTCGTTTATTACGCAAATCAGTACAGATAATATTTTCTACCTGGAATAACTTCCCTCAAGCAACCACAGCATATGACTATTTACCTGAGCTGAACCATTTCCACCAGTTTATTTCTATAACAAGTGTGCCTTTGCATTTTCCTGCTCTCCTATGCTCTTGGGAAACTGTAACATAACTCTAAATTATTAATGCAAATGTGTAGGTGGGATACCAGATAAGCTTCTTCTCCAACTCCAAATTCAAAAGGGTTTTTTTGTCTACAAAAGACTCTAGACCTGGGAGTCTCTTTCATGTAATAATGTATTTTCCCACTTTCAACAAATTTCTCTCCCAAATTTTCTGATCCGTTATGTAAAAATAGTTATTATAACTGTTTTGAAAGAAAGGAATCCAAGACTAATTAAAAACAAAAAAGTTACATATGAACCCAATACTTCTATACATTGCTACTTTTGCTCCCCCAGCTACTCCCTTAACTCAGTCATCACTGATCACTGTTGATTAGATGGCTAATGCACATTCACAAACCATACAGCATTTTAATATTTTTCAAGGGCTGTCATTTTTCTAGCAGGGTGTGGTTTTAGTTTTTCATAAGAGGGCATCAGAAATGTTAAAATATATGTGGTAGCACAGGGTTTCAGCAGATCATGAACTGCTAAAAGAGGCACTGGGAAGAAAAAGAAGAAAAAAACACAAATGGGAAAACTCAAACACTGCTCAGCATGAAGCAATAACGTAAGGATCAGCATAAAAGTGTGTGCAGTTCTCCAAAGAAACAGGTTCTATTTTCCACATCCTAGGAATTCTACCTTCAGACATGCCAGGTATTACAAACACGAGTATATGCTCAGCAGAAGATTCGTGGAAGAATAAAGAGGATCTTGAGTAGCTGGCACACGTTCTAGCCTCAGCAATACCTTTTAGGAGCTGTCATATAGAAAAGAGTGAGCCGGATCTATTAAGGTAAAGACCTAGATCCTTTTTTATTTGGCAGCTTTGGATGTGAAATACCTGTCACTTGAGAAAGTGTAACCTTCAGCAGCATGAAGTTTAAAAGACAGACTGTTACAGGAGTCTTCAGTTAATTGCCCTCTTTGTGGTACTTGAACACGGCAGCAGAATCAAGTTACCCTCGAAGCCAACACGATGCTTCTCTTGTGGAACCACTCCCAGATCTTACTGCTTGCAACCAAAGTAACATTGAATAGACCTATATTTTTTCTGCATAGAAGGACCCATAAGACTGCTTTATCTATTTATTTGCTCTAAAAAACCAATATGAGACATGGAGCCACAGAATCCAGGAGTATATTAACAGAACCTGGGACAAAACCTGGCCTGAACGGTAGGTCCAAATTTACAACTCTTTTAATCTGCAAACTTGAAGTAAAGTAGAAAAATGAAAACTGCTTAACAGTTTTAAATCTCCTTGAAAGGCAAAATAAAAAAATCACTATTTTTAAGAAAACATTTGTGGTTTAATAAAAATTCAGTAAATTTCATTAAAAAACTAGCATAATTTAACAAAAAAACCTTGCCAGAGCATTCCATTCTAATTCAGTCTATAGACGTTTTACGTACAACATTGAAAGTTAGACAAAATGGATAGAAACACAGTTTTTTGGTTTTGTTTTTTTTTAACTAGACAAATTAATCACAGAATATTCTGAGTTGGAAGGGACCCAAAAGGATCATCGAGTCCAATTGTTAAACGGCACCACTGCCTCCCTGGAGGGAATCGAATCCCTGGTCTCCCGCATGAGAGGCAGGGACACTCACCACTGTACTAAAGTGGATTTCAATCACAGCTTTTTATCTTTTTAATGTGGATTTTAATCATAGCTTTTAAACTTGGGAAGCCTGTTAAAGCACCCATCAAGGCAGAACATTCTATAGCTTTCAGCTTAAACCCATTTGCTTAACAATTCATCTTAATGCTTCATCCAAACAGATCACACAGTAATGGTAAATCCCAGAAGGAAACTGATCACCCCAACTCTCCTCTTTCAGCAGTTACCAACTGGAATCTAGAATCCCAGTAGGACTGAAGTTATACAAGTAATATCTTACCATGTATGTTTCTCCCCCCCCCAACAACAGAACTCTCCTTCAAAACATACGGAATTAGGAAGAAAAAATGTGATTACAGAAAGAAATCCTACCCATCAGACAAGATGACAGAATAGTTACTAGAAAGATAGCATTGCTTTATTCTGTTACTTCTAATTTTTATTTCTAGTTAGACTTGCTTTAGAGATTTAAAATACATATATGAAACAGAAACAACAAGCAAAAAAATCCACTAGTGTATTATTAAAACTAAGTAGTCACTGATATTATAAAAAAGCTTGTGAAGACTTAGCAAGACTTGTCAGGAGCAATCAACAAATAAAGACTTTATTTACAAGTATTAAAGGCTGAATCCTCAAATACCTGAGACTTCAGGCCCTAGTAAAAAATGCCCAACCACACAGTAGTATCAGAATACTGATAGCCCGTCCGTAGTCTGTGCTGGTTTTAAACATCAAAAATTTTATTTTCTCAATGGTGTGATGGTGTGTTTTGCATGGTGGAAGGAAACAAAAGAATCTTGAAAGCAGTTGCAAAGCTTCCTAACCAAGTCAGCAACACTGACTGCCCACTTTGGGAAACTATTCCGTCTAATACAACTTCAGTGAGGCTTTCAGAAGAATTTCAGTGGACGGTAATATGCAATACCTATCTAAGGGACAGAACTATCCACAGATAGTTGGAATGATGGAATTCTTTTGAAGCAAGAAAGCCAAGTTAATCATCCTAAGAAAAAGTAGGCCTCCATGTTTTCATAATCTTTAAATCTATAGAAGACCTCGAAAGAACTTTTTGGTCACAAAGCTACAGCACTTACTATCATTAAGCAGCTAAATAAGCCACTTCATTCAAAGGAAAGACTCCAATTCAAAATGCATTGGCTATTTGGACAGCTGGGGGGGGCAGAGAACAAAAACCCAACTGAGTCATTGGAAAGCAACCATATTCCTTTCCAATGCTCTGAAAGAAGTTTAAATTCTCAGGAACGTAATCATAACAACAAAAGATAAACAGGAGGAATGGGATTCTCTTCTTTCTTGCTCCAAAGGTGCAAGAAATTACCAACTTACTCCACAGGACAAGTAAACAATGTCCTATGACCTGCATAGGGCACCTTCAAAGTCATGCTGTTCATCAGTCCCTTCAACCACTACATGAGGAGCTATACAGTGACATTTAAAATGTACCAGTGGAACAAAAAAGACTAGGTGATTAACTCGTTTCAACTCTTAATTACAATTCTCATCAAATTCATGTTTCACAGTTTGGTTTGCTTAAAAAGAATAGTACTTTAAAGCAACGCAATTCCTCAGGTACAGATAACAGGGGAGGCCTTGCTGCCTTATGTAAGATAGGATTTCCAGGCAATTTAGATGTTCCAGCAATACAACTTGTTTATTTCTTCCCCTCTTGGATGATGGATTAGAACGATTCTGAGAAAATAGTTCTAGGAAATGCATTCAGCTTTTGCACTGTTTCAACTTTGGAAACAAAAAGACAGGAAAAAGTTATTTTACCAGTCTAAAGAGTATCCCTATTGAAGTACATATTTCCAAATACAGTTATAAAAAATGTCATTAAAAATATCTGGCAAGGAAACTACCTATTCAATATTTGTGTTTAGACATGACTGCTAAAAAAATATCTTGTAAATTTTTATTATGAAAAAAATCTTCACCTGTCACACAATTATTAATCTTTTGTACTGCGGTTATCTTGATCAGTTAAATAAATTAATTAGTGGAAGTTCAAGAAGTTAACTGTCCCTTACTAGGAGATTCCATCATCACTTAAGATGCTTCCTGAATCTTCACAAAGACTCTCAGAACACAGCACCCTAACATTTTCTTTCCCAATCATTTCAAAATATCTGGCAGAAGAATGGACACAGACCATTTCCTGGACGAATGTCACAGTACATCAAAACAACTAAAGAAGTTTCTCTTTCACCACAAGGCTCTTAACAAAAGATTCTGTCAACCTCAATCTGTTAATCTTTCTTATGGAGAAGAAAGATTGCACAGAACATCTAGAAAAGGACTCATTTGGAAAAAAAATTAGAAAAAGAAGAGAAATACAAATTTGTTCTGATGCCTCTTCTTGAAATATTAAACCTTGATTAAGATAGAGAAATGGATAAGAGGAGAGAAAGGTGAGGTTTTTTTAAGGAAAATATCACAAAGGAAGTGGAATATCTATAACAGAAATAGTTAAAACAATTCCCTTACTTTTCATTCATTTCCCTATAGGGTAAGGGGGAACAAAAAGGACTGCTTTGCTTTCTACTGCATTATTTAGAAGACACTGCACAAGAGAAAGAAAACATCAGCTACTGTACTTCAAAAAGGGGAGAGAAAATGGATGAGGCACTGGAGTCACAGCCCAACGCAGAAGGGTTTCTCTTTTCATCAAGCAAAAAGGTGCCAGCAACAATTTTTTTTTTTTTTTGTGGAACAGATATTGAAATCTGAACCAGAAAGAGAGAAAACAGACTTAGTACGACTGAAGCAGAAAAATATTGAATGTTCCACTATATGTTTATTTAAGTTTTTTTGTCAGCTTTTAGGTTTCTTTCCATATCACACAATTTGTTGGGGCATAAATGCTTACAAATATATCTATTAGTGAGAATTGATCTGAATTTGTGTAGTATACAAACAGCACATACACAATTGCAAACCAAGTATTGTACTACTTCTTTTCCTGAAATAAACCTTTTCAGACTTTCATAAAACGTTTGTTCCACTTGTATGATTCGCTATAGATCTTACCTAAAAAAATTTCTTTAGGTCTTACCTAAAAATTTCCAACATCAAAATCTCAACTTTCATTAAAAATATTACTGCCTGTTTTACTCTAAAATGAACCTTGAAAAGATCCTCCATGTTTATATAAGAGCTAAAATCCCCAATGCAAACAAGTATGAAAAAAGCCACCCCAAGCTTCACATCTGGTTTTCCCCACAACGCCACTTCTTGACTTTGTGCCTTGATTTTGGACTACATGACAAAACATTGCAAACCAAGCAATAATCTCAATTTCACTGTAAATCTTGAATATGTAATTGGTTTCATGTCAAATACCAAATTCAAAGATTAACAAAGACCTTTTAAAAAAATGAGTACCTCAGTCTGACCTTCATGGGCACTGGATTCATGAGTGACACGAATAGCCTAAAATTAAAACATATTTCAATTAGACTTTAAATGAAAGACTTTCGGTGTTTTACGATCTGCTTATGCTCTTCATTTTATAAAAAGCCATAGATGTAACTATTTTTGTTCCTGACTCGTAATAAATAATTTCCACATCCAAGGGCCGATATTTCAGTTTAATTACAGACAATTCAGATCAAATATCAGTTTGTAGTAGCACTTTTACAAAGCACTTTACAAAGAAAACATTACAAGCAAGTGCTTTTGTTATCTATCACTTCTTGAGCACACAAAGTAACCAAGACAGAAGCTCGGTTCAGACATTTTGTGTTCGACATTTCTGTAGAAAATGTCACCACACCTCTACTGTTTCTGTTTGTTACTACCCTCTTCAGCCACATGATAACACTCAAATTCCTGAGGATTTCACAATAAGCTTAAATTGAACTCACTGAGGTTTTCATTTTTAAAGAGAATCATCATTCTCTTCCACCACTGGCCAGATGTTTCTGTCACATCCTTTCAAACAGCACTAAAGATGTGACCAACCACCTGATCAGCTAGCTCACGTCATTGTTTGGGGGGCTGGGAGAAGGAGATCACATTTCACTCAAATCAGCTCTTTTTGTGTGCCTCAATTGCTAAAACCACGGAGATATGTCTAGAAGGCAAAAATGAAAAGGGGCAGCAGAAGGACCATCCTTTCAGCAATAGCATCAGATCAGCTTAAATTGACCATTAAACTGCATCCTGAACCTGCAAAAAAGACAATTATGCACACATTTCTCATGTTTCAAAGTAATTTTAAACTAAGCATGAGGAACACTGACAAAATCCATCCTGCTGACTGACCTATGGGCAGGCAGGAAGACTAGAAAACACCAAAGTGGAGTTTTCTTTGTAGTAACTATCTGATCACAAGCTCACTGTAAAACCAAAATGTGCTTCACTGAGTCATGTCTTGTGGACAGTACCTGCTCATGCAAGTAATTCTTATCCCATTTTAAACGAAAGCAAAAACATATACTAACTTCGTAAGTTTCTAGATATTTCGCCCTTTCTTCAGGAGTCATAGATAATGAATCTTCTAGGAACTTCTTCAGTGAAGAATTAGTTTCTTTAAAAAAAAAAGGCATAATTAGTGTCATGTTTTAATTCCAACTCCATTCAAAGAATCCAGTAGAAGATTTGAAGACAGAATTACACTGTATCCTTAAGACACTAAGGCTGACTACAAGAGGAACTGCTACCTGCAGCAGCTTGCAATGTTTCAAGTGCTTTAGTTCTTGAATTAGTATACAGAATCACAGAATCACAG
>WEKX01026671.1:3269-15040 GCA_013390025.1 Pitta sordida | reverse complement strand
TCTGTGATTCTGTGATTCATCTGTGAATTTCGAGGTATGACTGTAAGTATAATGGAGGTCAATGAGGACCTTGGCAATCACAACTCTGGGGAAAAGGAATTGAAATGTCTCTCCTCCTTGACAGTTTAGTTTATTCCAGTAACAGGGAAAGTGTTTCCAGGCCCATAAAAACTTTTTTTTCCTTTTTTTTCTTTCATTCTCTATCCCTACTTTTAAAACCTTGAATTTACCTTTAGATTTTCCAACAACTATTTAGGATTTGAGAAGAGTCAGCAGCAGCCCCAAAATACTCATCAAGATTAACTCCACTAAAAACATTTCCTATTAATCAGACACAAAGCAGTTGGATGGAGGCTCACGTTTGTGTTTCTCTGCAGAGCCATTCCTTTACTCCAGCCCTCAGTTAAACAGGAACAATAATGCTCCTCACTGAGCTCGATGGAAGATTAAATTAGTTGGTATTAGTTCATCTCTTTGAAGATGTGCCCAAAGTGGTAAGTACTAAGTATTATTAAAGGAATTTTAGCCATTAGACCCTAGAGAAATTATTTTTGCTTTGTACAAGTGCTTGAGCTCTGCTATGCTGCTGGTGCATTGAGCACCCTGGTCCCTTTTTTCAATACCAATAAGTGCTAACTAAGAGTCTTTGTCCTTAAACACAGTCACCTTAAAGGCACTAAAAGGTCCAGGATGCAATCTGACTTTAAAGTGGTTGGTCTTCACAATTAAGAGAACTTCATTTTCCAGCCACTATCTCTGAAAATTTCTCAGTTTCTTTTTTAACTGAACTTTAAAGAAGAAAATTATCTACAGGATTTATTAAGTTGAACTTTGATTTAATTAAGAAAAAAAAAAAGCTATCAGATTGTCTTTCCAATTTAAAGAAAAATGGGAAACTACATTTTCCATTAAAATAATCCAGATTGGGAGGGGTGTATCTGGGGTAAAATTTGGGTCATTATCAAAGCCCTCTAGTGGTAATTATACTATTTGTTAATTTAGGAAATTGTCACATTACTAGACCACATTATTTGGAGCTTTTAACAGGAAATTAGATGCATATAATAAGGAGAGGAAAAAGAGAAATTGTCAGTAGCAAGGTAGGTCTCTCTATGAAGAAATAGTTGTGATTTAAATGTACAGAGTAGTAGAAATTCTAAATGCCAAATCAAGAAAATAGAAAAGGCAGCAAGTACAACCTAATCAAATTACAAGGCCTGAAATCCAGGAACTGACAAGTGGAATGGACTGAAAAACTTCTGCAAAATCAAAGTTGACCCAGTTCTCTTACATATGGGGTCAGAGTATCTAAAACTCAGGGTCTGAGTATACTGGTGTGTACAAATGTGCTGCGCTGGCTACACAGATAAATGACATCTTTCATTCCTCAAGGCCATAAATCTGCTACATTTCACCAGCCGCTCTATTGCCATTATGGTATTTTTCTTAGACCTCTTTCCTTCCTCTATTACGTTTTCTTTCAAAACAAATACACAAATTATATAGTCTGAGGCAGCAGAGAAAACAACACAGAAGTGTTTCGGTGAAAATGTTGTTGAAATTAGAAAAAGAAATCTCAAGATAAGGAAAAAAACATGTCAATGCAGCCAGGATAGGTAGGACCTTTGCTATTGCAACATGGTTTATGTCATGGCTGTCTTTTTTAAAAGGAAAATGCATAAACATGTTTTCATAAATGTGAGACATCCCTACAATTTATTTTGAGAAGTAGTTTCAGGATTTTAGCAATAAAACTGACCTGCCTAGAGCATGTCAAATAACCAGCCTACCAGCCTCAACCCTCAGCTTGGTGAACTATCTGTGTATTTTGCATAGGATTGTACCAAAAGATATTTCAGTTGTTAAATGGCTAAATAGTAGCTGACATGCCTGGAAGAGCATTCGGTGTTTCTTGAGTAACTCTTCCTGAGCTTTCTCAGAGATAAAAGATTTACTCCGATGGTTCTGAGTGTTTCTTTACTGTGTCCTCTTAACCATTTAACAAATTTTCTGGAGTACTTACATGACTAGAGGTGCTTATTAGAAGTACTCATTTCAATAAAGTGTTTTCAGAGTGAAACAAGAATTATAATAGACAGTCAAGAGATCCCTTGGGGAAATGAGGCTGGTACTGGAACAGACAGAATATCCTTGCTGAATAAAACATTTTTGCAAAAAATGTCAAAATTAAGCATGACGAGATCAGTTCCAAAAAGGTGTGGTCTTTATCCTGAATACTCCACCATTACTTTTCTCATGTTCCATGAGAGCTCCAGTGTCTGAATCATCTTTGGACTATATCAGGGAATGTTTAAGACATTTGTACTGTAAGCATTTGCTAAAGTAATTTTTAAAAAGCCAAAATAATAGCATGGCCCTGATTAGTGCAGTCATGAAAATTAGAATGATAAAACCTATCTGGTTTTGTTTGCAGCTGTGGAATTAAACGAAGAAGACTTTGAGTAAACAAATATGCATCACTTATTAGTGGTTCTCTGGAAGTTACCCTTTAGAAAAAGGATGATCACTTGGTAATGTATAGGTCATGTTCAATAAAAATGTATAATGAGCATACTGTGTGGCAGAGTTTAATTTCCTGTCTTGTGGAACTTAAATCTCAACTTTAATAAGACTGTGCTGTTGCACAAAGGGCACTGTGAAACAATGACTGCAATGCAAGCTGAGTGCAGAAAATTATGTTCTTTTCCTGGATCTACCATTGGCTTCCAAATTTGTACATGTCACTTCTACAGCTCAATATCCTCCTTGATAGAAATGTGACTAACAATGGTTTCTCACCTTTGACATTCATGGATGAAAAGTGCTAAGTATTATTAATTCATGAATTTATCAACCTCAAGCAGAGTTGTGACCTTGAAAATGGAGAAGTTCCAAAGAGTCTGCAGAGGCTTCTGGGGAGATCATTAGTGCTATTTATTTTAACAGGCAAGCACGTGGATCTTACAGTGATACTTCCAGGGCACGAGGAGGAGAGGCAACAGGACACATTCGAGAGCACAGTGTTTTTCATGCCCAGATAGACAGAATTATGAAAGCACAGCAGTGAGTAAAGGTTGGAATAAGTCCATCATATCTAAGAGGAAGGGTTGCTCCCCTCCTGGGAGATGCTGGACAAACTTTTGAAAAACTCTCCATGCTTCAGTACTATGTCTTATGGATTAGTTATGGCAATCAGTCATAACTATTGATTAATGTGGCAGTACACCAGAACTCACAATAAAAACTCCTTCTCAGTAAAGATCCCTTGAGAACATTTTTCTTTTTTAAAATATTAAAATTATCAAGCACACTGAGGTTGTGTTTTGTAAATCTTTACTAAAGAATAGCAAAACCATGACAATTCATCATTTGAGTTCCACAAATTCTCCCTAAAAACATTTTTCATATGGAAGTCAGCTTTAGTCCATTGATATTTCATAATTCTACATAAAAATAGACGAACAGTTTGACTTACAAAAATATTCAGTGCTTTATTAACTTCCCTTTTTTGCCTTATTGCAAGGAGAATTGGAAAGCCCTGAGTGAGTTACAGCTAAGGGCTCTGCAGTTTTTCACTCTGTTCTACAATTTCCTTTATGCTCTTTTAGCCTATGTTAATTGTGCACCATTGCTGTCATTGGAGCATGTGTCCCCTGCTGCACTGATTCACAGGAAAGCAGCTCTTCCAGTCCATCTGCGACAGCTCCAAGCACAGAGGAAACACCCTCTGTGGATGCGCTGATTCGATGTGGCAGGGGATAAGTGGGCTGGCAGAAGTGGCTTTGTTCATTTTAATAAGTGACGAAGAAAGGGATGGGAATGACATTCAGGAAGTGAAACAGAGAATATAAATTTCTCTTCACGACTAACACAGCATGCTTTTGCTTAAGTTGCATTTTAAGGGGTTAGAAATGTAGTCTGGACAATGAAAACTTCATGCATCTCTCATAAAATATTTATATTATACCTCAATGTATATTGTATAACAGATCTTAATACAGATGATATACATTTTACCATATAAAAATATATGAGTGTGCCTCAAAAGGTTTGCTTAGGGGTTTGTTGTTGTTTTGTCTTGTTCTTAATGGGGATTAGAGAATGCACAGAAAGAAAAAGAAAATATCAACCAAGTAAAATATTTTTCTGATACTGCCAGTATCTGTATGGGTAAATAGACGTAAGAACATGACTTTTGGTGCTGCAGATATTCCCAAGACTCATATATACAACATGGTTTTTTGTGCAACAAACTAGGCCCTTTTAGCTATTATATAATGCATAAATATGAAATCTAGAGATTAATACACTATACATTTTTTCCAATAGTGTTAGATCATACTGCTGAAACTGAGGAAAAAAGTGGATATCAACAAGGGATAATAATACAGAAAATAATTTCTTTTCTTCTCTATAATTTCTGAGCCTTCCATACAGATCAGACTGAGACTTCAGCAACTTTCCTCACACAAGTACAGCAAATACATCACAATACTTAAATTGAGCAGATACTAGTGAGACTATCATTCTGTCTCATGGGGAAAATAGTGACCCTATGGATTTTTCAGTTACAATGCAGTTATGGCTTAGTGAATCCCAAAATACCCTTGTGCCCTGCCTTAATCTGTTGTTAAGTATTTATGTCCCATGTCGAGCTACTGACCAGCTCCACATGGATATGATCAGGCTTCTCTAGGAGCTGAGGGTTGCTTTAACTCTTTATTTTTTGCTTAGTCTCCTTCACATGAAAGAGTTTAGGAAGCTTTGAACAGAAAAAGAATTACAAGTGTAAGATATTAGTATTTTCTTCTGATGAGCT
The DNA here is from genome assembly GCA_013390025.1 of Pitta sordida. Classification (NCBI taxonomy): domain Eukaryota; kingdom Metazoa; phylum Chordata; class Aves; order Passeriformes; family Pittidae; genus Pitta; species Pitta sordida. The sequence goes on along the minus strand of WEKX01026671.1, from coordinate 10,221 downwards.
AGTAAAAGAGTTGAAGAAAGATACAATATTTTTCCCACTTTTTCCAAATTGTGTTTTTAGTGGCCTCTGGGAAGAATAGATCTACCATCATTCCAGTAAATGAAAGAAAAAGGAAAACCAGTTTTGATAATGGAAGTTCACAAAGCCATTTCAAAACTTTTCCTGGATTCCAAATTTGATAGGCAACATTTGACCAGCTGTACAGATAGAGTGTGACATAATCCTTAGCCTTTCAGTCTGATCTGACTGTAAAACACTCACTTTAATTTAAAACATAAACAAATCTCTTATCTATCTTTTCTATTTTGGAAGATCAATGCAAACATAACTTATTAACTAATATAGCAGTAAAACTGCTGCAACGAAAAATTTATAGGACATTAATCTCTAGATTCTGTATTTGGAATGGAAATGATTACATGATAATGGAGTAAATGCTTTGCTAAGTGAATACAAACTTAAATACTGTATATATCAAATGTGGACATGCTGAAGAATAAATCTCCAGTACATTAATTTACAGAAAAAACGTTCTTAAATGAAACCTTCTGAAATAATAAGTCCAGGGAAGTGAGCAGGCCATCATTAAAGGGCAGGAAGTAAATGCAATGTGAATCTATTAAATGAGAGACAGCAAAATTTTCCATTGAAAACTGTGAAAAAATTACAACAGGGTTCAGTTTCCCTCCACCAGGTAGGAATAAGTTCTTTATGCAGCCTGGAGATGTTTCCAAATTCATTAGTTAGAATTGTCAATATTTGGATGTTACCTGAACACAGAAGCCTGTGGGTTCTGCAGAAATATTTCCTTCACAAGGAGAGGATACATCCCAAGGCAGTACCGTTCAGTCACCAGGCCTTTGACTTCTCATGGAGGGACCTGAAAGCTTACTGTGGTTGGCACATACATATTCCACTCCTGCACTCACTACCCACCATTTAAAAGTCGAAATCTATGTAAGACTTAGGCTGCAATGCATCATTTATATTTTTTTAATGAGAAAATATATGTAACTGTGCTAATGAATGTGGTTCTGCATGTGAAGTCCTGGTAATCAGCTATACGCAAATGGAGATGATCAGAGGTCAAGAGGAAACAAAATCCTTCCCACCTTGTTTGCCCTAAGGCAGTGCTATCATTGAACCATGGCTATATCTATAGCTCCAAGTCAGTGCTAACCCTCAGAGTCTAATGAAAAGTTTGAGAAAGAAAACACAAACAAATTTCTTGTGTTATTTTCTGCCTTTCTCAAAGTCCTTCTATGATACCTTTCTCAAAGTCCTTCTATGATAATTGAACTAGACAAAAATAAAGATATTTCCCCTTCTCCCATTCCAGTGACTTTCAATTGAAATTTAACCCAATTAAACTGCTGCAAATATCTTCTCTGTAAAGCAAAACAGGAGAAAATAGGTTATTTTAAAATTAGAATTGATGGTGGCCCATCAAAAGAAACTGTAAGATTCCATAGTGTATTGGGTTTGTGCGCAAGGTTTTGGTAGTTGTAGAAGTACAGGACTGGCTTCTCTGAGAAGATGCCAGAACCGATGATAGTCCACTTGAATAAAGCCTCCCTACAATATGATAAATTGTGTTATACAGAGATAAGCCCAAGATTTCAATGGATTAAACATTGCTTCACTCAGTCTTGCCCAAGTTCTCATTCTGAAAATTGAATTGTGCCATTTACGTCAGCTCAGCTACACAACAACAAGTACAGCAACCTATTTTCATAAAAGTAGATCCTAGTGACTCATGGCCATCTATCAAAACAAAATTCTCACTTCCACTGATAAGTGTATTGCAGGAAGACAAATAACATTGTATTTGTTGGCAAATAATGTTTCTCAATTTGAGGAAACACTTGGGAAAAACAATTGTTAGACAGGTTTGAGAAGCAACAGACAGGAGCAGCAAGAAAGATGAGGAAACACGACCTCAACTCCACCCAAACCACAGGCCACCCACATTAATTCTCTAACATTTATGGACGAAATAGGGATTAACTCTTCCCGACTTCTTTCTGTTTTCCTGCCATGCTTGAAAGCAGTGACCTGTGGCTGCAGCTTCTACACAGGCTCAGTAAATACCCCCTCACCTGTCTTATATAAACCTTGAGAGAACTCTGAGAATACACTACTTGAAGTGTACTGCAAGAAAGGGCCATGGACATATAGTGAATAGGAGATCAAGGAAAGAGAACAATCCCCAAAGCAACAGCCAGTGAAGAGCTGAAAATGGTTCACGCTTTCTCTCCATCTCACACACAAAGCAAAACAGAAGAATGAAAAGGTGCTAGTGAAATAAAAACATGGAGATGGAAAAGGGTAAAGAGCAAGAATCTAGAAATGTAAGAGTAAAGATACATAATGAATAAAACCTGCCTCCCAAACTGTCAAGAAGGCCTTTTGGATGCTTAGCTTTGGAAGAAAATCTCAATAAGAAGGCAAAACTTCAATTATGAGCCCAAGAAGGATCTTAGAGTACTCTGTTATTTTTCCAGCAGAAAAGTAAAAAACTGAGAGAGCAGTGTTGATTAGAGTCCTAATGTCATGCCAGTTATGGTATATGTGCAAATAACTGAAACCAGGCCTACACTCCATCCTTCTCATTCCAATTCTTTCCAGCTGCTTTTTAAGTGTACTGTCACAAGCCCTGGAGCAAGGGATGTGCTGTTATCCCTTTGATAGCACTTTTCTGACTTTTCTTTTTAATTCTTTATGGAGAATCATTCCATATAATCACAAAAGAAAACTGAACATGGTAAATAGGTGGTCCCTTCAGTGTCAAAACTTTTGCCAAAATTGCTATTATTTCACTGTTAATAAATATCTGGGTTTGGATTTTTGAAAGAAAACGCTTTCACAAAAATCATGTACCACGCTCATTATTGGCTTCTTCTACCACACAGCAGACTTAAGCAATTTGCACTCAAAAAGAATAATTTGCACTTAATTTCCATGAACCATTTATGGATTCCAAGTCAGCACAGAGCTATTCTGCAGGTAGATTCAGTGATGATGTCCTTTACTACGCCTACAGCACACAGGATAAAATACCGTACTTATTGAAAGTTTTTTCTCTCAATTATTTTTCTTTTTATTTTCCTTCTCGCTCTTTCTTGAGTCAATTTCCAAAAGCTAAGTCTTTTGGAAAATGATTTTCAGTGCTGCAACTTCTGTGTATATGCACTTTGAAAAGTGTTTCTTGATGCTTTGTGCTCAGGTGGGAGGAAATAAGTGATAGGGATATTAAAGGCTCTTCAAGGTATCCAAGTAATTTTGAAAAATTTCAGCCAACCATAACTAGTTGACAAGGACTTAACACCCATGTAGTTCATATTGCGAGCTCTTTGAAATGATCCTACATCCCTTTCAAGTCACAAGGTCCCTATTCATTTAAGCTGTGCAGGATCGATCCCATTAGGCTGAAACTGTCAAAAAGCTGTCAGAAACTAATAGCCAGGACATTTGACAGTAACATTTAATTCCCTGGATGAATATGGGGGTTTACCTGACATGAATAAGAGATATGTCTTCAGAGAGGGTTTTTTCTGTTAAAGCCTTTGATATGTATCAGCTACAGTTACTGTGACTTTTAGTTCTCAGCAGAAGACTGTCAGGCACATTTGCACCTTCCCTCAACAATTCCACACAATGCCAACATCCTGTTCTACTCCATATTGCCAAATTGCTTTTCATAAATTAGGGTGGGGTTAATTGAGCCAACTGTCCATCAGAAAGCCTTTGCAGATTAAGGAGAAATGAAGTTTTCTATAAAGCTATTTTTCAAATGTGCCTTCATCAAAAACAGCCGAGAAAAAGTCTTTTAAAGAAAACAACCATGTTTGTAGAAAACCCCATTTTTAATGGTACATGGCAGCCAAAAGCAACAGTGGCTGAGGCTGGGACACTGCTGCAGAGCAGAAACTGCTTCTCTAACAGCTCTAAGCCTGAGATCAACACAAATTTGAGTGAGGAATTTGAGACTATTATTAGCTTTCATCAGTCCCTCCGTGGCTTATTCATGGAATCTGGACAGATCCCAGAAGCGCAGTTTCTCAGCCCTCATTAGGCTTTGCAAAATGAGTCTCCCGTACTTGGAAATACCTACTTGGCACAGATTCTGTCTTCTTTCTGTGGGTGTTTTGTTGCAACATTCAGGGTTCATACTGGGCCAGATCCTTTTTCAGAAGGGCTGAACCACACTTGCAGTTTGCCTGTAACAGTAAGGGAAGACTGCTCATGTCATTATTCGTTATAGCTGCAGGCATATATCAGCAAAAAATATCTGCATAAAATGAAGTTCACATTCAAACAACCTAAAACATCTCCATCAGGACTACCTCGGACACTGTGTGCCCTCAGTCTTTGATACATATCCTGCCAGACTCTCTCACTTGCAAACACAGAGTATCAGTGACCTGTGAAAATGTTTCTGATCTTTCAAACATGAGCTCTGCTCTCCCAGCCCCTAATCAAACAGAACGATCATTTATGTAATGAACCCTCCGGAAAGGGCTTTTATTTAGAACACACAAACATGTGTCACTTTCTGCTTTTAATACCCAACATACCAGTGCAAAAGAAAATTCATGTGGATGAACTGGCAAAGAAACAATTCGTTAAGAGAATAGTCCAACGTTGAATTCACATGATTTAGCCACGTAAGAGTTTGAGATGCGGAGTCTCCTGACTGAAAGGCTTAGCTGGAGGTCAGCCAGAGATGACTTGTGTGAGCAATGTAGCATCTAAAAATAATTGTCTTGCCTACTAGAGAAACAGACCAGCTGAAGTCAGGAATACCTTCTGTTTTGAAGAATTGGCATCAGTGGTGTCAGATGACAACCTTGTTTTTGTTGGATTATGACTTGTTGCCTTCAAATGTTCCATAGACATGCAATTCCAAATTTTTCTAACTCTTCACATTAGTTGACCAGTTTTTTTCAACTTCAGGGAGATATTGGATATTTATAGTCACTAAAATGGCAAGGTGATTTCAACAGCCACAGTTCTCTTCTATCTTACTCTTCATGCTTCAGTTAGACTAATTAAAGAAATATCTTTGCTCCCATAGGTTCTCCTAATGGTAGCTATTTTGCCTAAAGCAACAGCAAACAAAAAAGACCAGATCAGTTAGTTGACTTTACTGACAAGGACTCTGATCTTCAAAGATTCATATATGGGGTTATTGTGGGGAGTTTTTCATGTCACAATTTTTTTATTCCCTCAAGATTTTAAATGAGCTGGTCACCAAAAATCTGTAAGTGAATGTTTGTGTATTTTGTATTTATAAATTCTATAAAAACAAACAAAAAGAAACCATGATATCAATGGGACAATCAGTGGGCATTGAATACAACCACAACCAAGGTTTAGAGTTCTATCTCCTGTCTTACAAAACAGACAAAGCCTTCCAAATGCTTCATAGAAAAATATTCAAAATAAAGAAGTAGTATGCTGTAAGTGTGCAATTTTCTGTTCTTTGCAAAACTAGCAATAGTTCATTCAGTTAGAATCTTTAAGAAACATACAATTAAGGTCTCTCTTTGGTAGTATTTTGTTCGTTATTGCAAAAATAAGAATGAATCATGCCAAGTGGACTCAAAATACTATAAATACTTCTGTACATTCTGGGATATTACACTTTTCTAGTGGCAAGAATTAAGAGTTGGGAATTTGCTATGTCTCAATGGAAAGTTTGATATTAAACAATTGTCCCTAGGCAGTACCAAGAAAACCACTTGTTCTCAACACACTTTCCCTTCTATAAACCAGGGAGGCAGAACTTTTCCATAGAAAAAGGAAGAGGAAATAAATGAATTTGATATAAACCACCAAATGTTTCTGGTCAGACCTCAGTTATTTTCAAAAGCTTCATGGGGTGGTAGTGGTTCTGTTTCAGATTAGGGAGATGTCCAAGCGGCACACATCAGATTGGGATCTGACTTCCTCAGAACACAGGGATGCTGCAATCCCAGGCTGATTTAGTTTATTGTAGAAATAGAAAGCATATGCATGGATTTAACATGAATATAATCAAGGAACACAGGTGTTTGTTGTGGAGTTTCATCTGCGCTATTTCCTAAAAAATGTCTAATTTACCTGTTTCAAAACCACTGACAGGGCAAAGGCTAGTTTGTCCAGACACAGTGTGTTCTTTTCTATTGTTTTTATACAACTTCTCTAAAATCAGCTAGTTCCCAGTGCTTAAACTTGCCGCTACTCTCAGAAAAAAAATATATTTCTCATTATTCTGTGATGTTGAATAGCTAGTCTACTGCTGTATTCATCCATCAGTCTACCTTAGATTTTAATATGAAGACGCAGCTGTGCTGCCACTGACATCCTTGGTACAACTCCCATTGACAGACACTGCTCAGAGTGCTCAAGAAAGACAATGTACTTACAGCAGTCATGTTTTAGAGGATCTGGGGCTTTGTACACATACAACTATATACTGCATAACATTAATTTCTTAGCAGTGGTAGACATGAGTCTAAATATTGCCATGACCAAAGCCATAATAATCAATAATGATGAATTAACCACTAACATAATTTGGAAGGTAATGTATATGGAGTGTACACAATGAGACTGTGAATTATTAAAATAAACACTGGTACATGGAAAACAATGTGTTTATAGCTTTGGCCAAGTATTCTGAGCTCAGGCTGTCTTTGATTTTTGCCAAATGATAGAATAATAGAATGGTTGAACAATAGAATCATAAAATCCTTTAGATTGGAAAGTGCTTTTAACATCATGAACTCCAACCATTGGTCCAACACTGCCAAGTCCATCACTAAATCATACCCAAAACACTACATCTATTGGTCTTTTAAATCCCACAGAGATGGTGGCTCAACCACTTCCCTGGGCAGCTTGTTCCAATGTTTGATGACACTTTCTGTGTAGAAATTTTTCCTAATATCTGGTCTAAACCTCCCCT
>WEKX01026670.1:4904-18079 GCA_013390025.1 Pitta sordida | reverse complement strand
ATCCTGAAACCTTCATTTATTTTCATAGGATTACACAACAAATAATCCACGATAAATTTCACTTTCTTTCTACAAAACTTTTGCTGAGACAGATTTTGTTATGTATCATAAATGCAATGTAGACTTCATCGCAGACTCTGCCAATAGTTTTTTATTCTTCTGGGGTTTTAATGCCACATTGAGCTGCCTACAGTCACTAGCATTGCTCTGTCCAACCATTAGCAGAAAATAAAGTTTCCAGAGCAGGCTTAATCAAATCTTCCCTGATTATGTACCAAAGTAAGAAAGGAAGAATCATAACAAATGTTGGTCACATACTCATTATTCAAGCCACTTAAGAAAACAGGGAATAATTTATGTGGTCATATTCATTCATCCCATCAAGGGTGAGCATTTTCACATCAATTTGGTGGTCATCTAGCCAAGGAGAACAGGTTGTTCTCAGCGCAGTTCTAATTCTGGCAAAAGCTATAAATTCTGATCAATATTCATGGAAAAACAGCCTCATCAATTAAATGTATGTTTAAAGAATGAAAACAAGCAAGAAATAAACCTTCATGTCCTGCAAAAATAAGCTTTTAGAAAAAGGAGGGAAGAGAATGTGAGGACTTTTCACAGTCAGCTATCCACAATTTTTGTTTAAATAGATATACCAGTAAGCTATACAAAAGGAAGGTTTCAGATGCATTTATATACATAGAATAGTTTAAAAGAGGAAAAAAAAAGGAAAGGAACTAAAGAACTAGTGGACATAAAGAGCTATAAAAACACAGTCCCATCACAGGAATGCTTCTCAGTAGAGCCGACTCTCCTCCAGGGCAGCAATTCAGAAAGCATTTGACTACTTGGGGAACTAGAAGGCATGATCTTGACAGAGTTTTCTACTCTCCTGCAGCTTTTACCCTGGAGACTGGCAGATTGGTTAATATCAAAGTTATTCTGATAAATGGAAGTAGATTCATGTATATATTAGGTCAGATTCATTCCAAGTATTCTCTTCCTGGTTATGAGATACAAATTAGGAGGAATTTAATGAAATTAGAAAAATCACTGAGGTTGTCTGCCAGGGTACATAGTACCTAGATCACAGCGTGACCTATGCACCTTTATTTGTCTCTGGAATAAGGGTTGTTACTCATACATATTATGCTCGTTCCCTTTTATAAGTTATAGAGGGTTAATTAAATTTTTTTTGTAGGCAGCACTTGAAACATGTAAATTACTTTTCTTCCTCAGGAATATTGTTTTAATGGGGACCTACAAAAGCTCTGTCCCCTAGCAACAGCTCACTGCAAGCTCTACTTATAAATCAATGCCAGATAGGTAGAACACATAGAAGGGACAGAGTTATTAAATGTCTTTTATTGGTCAAGGGCATTTTTTAGTCCATGCAGAACTCAACTTGACTAATTAGTTAATTAAAAAAAAATGAAACCGAAACAAATGAAAACAACATTTGCCATCTTGCTCAGAAGGCCTGAAGAGCTTTGTAATAATGAAATGGTATACAATAGTATACTAAATGACTACGAAGACTTAATGAAATCTGGGTGTTTCATTATCAGCAATAATAATGATAGATTATTTAAATAACTGTAAAATTTGCTTATCATAGGAACTGATGGTTTTTCAGTTCCGCATAGTCTGACTCATGTATGTATTGCTTCCAGAAGCATTTGAGCAAGTAATACATTTCAGTCTGAACCTCAATTATAAGCATAAAATTCTGCAAAATTTTTACTTAATTTAAATACGTATCACATTTAGAAATGTTACATTCACAATGTGAGACCGATACATTTTTTCTCCTTGTTTTACGGACAATGATCCTTCCTTAAAGTAAAAATTATGATAAGGAAAAGCAGCAACCCTACAAGGAAAATTAATTATGTTATTATTTAGATATCAGAATTAAAAGACCAAATAAGACAAATAAATACATATAAAACAGATGTATTCTTGCTCTGCATTTGCAAAGATTATCGACAAGTGATTATCAACACCTTTGAATGGATTTGCATAGTGAGAATGAAAGAAACTGCTCTAGCTTGACCCTGTTTAACTTCACATGTCTTATTTGAGTACTTGAAGAACCACTGCTATTCAAAATAACTAGAAAAATCCAACCTGGCTTTGTATTTCATTCTTAAAAGTAAACAAATCTCTTTTTGATCAAACTCTTTAGAAAACCTCTAAGAAACCTGCCAAGAACCAAAAGTTTCATCTCCAAATAAATGGATAAAACTGCTATAAATCCGAAGATGACAGATAGAAAACATTGAGCAATATGCCTCAGTGTAGCAGTGGATGTAATTTAACTCAGAGTTTGTTGGGCCACCCATAAGTCATTTACACTGTGGAAATGTGAAAGGAACACAAAGATGGAAGAAGTCTGCCATGAAGGAAAGCAAAGTCCTGCCTCAGAAAGTGATAGCATCATAAAGGGTCCCATTAACATCTCTATAATTTGATCTTATAGCCAATACTGGCAGAAAGCTGATTACCCATTCTGCACTCCCTTCAGCTGTAAATATTTCAAACCTGACTGGTTTATGTCCCTTCCCCCTAACAAAGTTACAATCTCTAAAATGTTTGTAACCTGTACAGCTTGTTGTAAAGGCTAAATGTCCTTGGCTTGAGAAGGAAATTGTACTCAAGAAAACATCTTTGTTCCACTTTGGCAGATTAAATTCAAAAGAAATACAGTATTAGTATCCAAGCAATGCAGTCTGCCAAAATAAAAGGCAGGCAAGAACTATTAGAGTTGAAGTAATGGATAATAAAAGCCAAGGGACCAGCTGGAAAGTAGCTGTGCTTAATATAAGAAACTCAGAATCACAAGTGTCTTCCTGAGCTAGGAAAAGCAAATCTAAGAAAGCTTTCCTACTCTGTGGGTGCCAAACGGCCCTTTTTCTGCCCCATCTTGTTCATCGCACCACTAGACACTGACACAGACATTTATTCTGATGTAAAGTAGAACAACAATAGCATCTTTAAGTGTTGTAGGAGCCCTGAACAGCACCAGCATTGCCACTCTGACAATCAGTAGAACTCTGGTAGCATTTTCACTGGCATCAAGCATTAAGACACAGGTCCCTCATACAGCACTTTGACCTTGTTACAACAGAATGTGTTTCTCAAGGTATTAAAAAAGAAACCAGGGAGGTGAAATTTGGTGACAGATTTGTTTGTATTTCTGACAATCTGTCTGTGATTGTGCATATATCATAGAGTTTTCTCATAAATAGGATGCAAAATTCCATCTCTACAATAGCCATGCAACGAGGCTGGGATTTCCACTGAAAAGATGGAACAGGATACAAAAGGAAAAGAGGAAATGCATGAATAAGTGAAGCTGAAGTACAATTTTCTGCAGAAAGTAGCATTGGTCTTGGGCCGTAGCCATCAGGTGCAGTTGCAAGTGGTGTCCTGAAAACCTTCAAGGACAGAGATCCCACAAGGTCCCTGGGCAGCCTGTTCCTGTTGTTACCTATCCTTGAAAGGAAAAAAAAAATTACCTTATGCCTTGCTGGAAGATCCTGTTTCGTCTGTTCTCCCATTGTGCAGTGTTGCAAAGACTCTTCTCTTGACTCTTCTCACTGAAACCTTGTCTGGAAATTCCTGACATTCTTTTTAAAGGTTTTCACTTTGTGTTTGCTTTTTATTCCCTTGGATAACTGGTGAGCAATTAAAACAGTTCCGAGATGGAGCATGGACTACTGTTTGTGTTGTCCATGTTTGTAGTGCTGCTGAGGCTTTATGGGACAGAGTTTTACACACTGCAGCTGATTGCTCTCCCTGAAAGTCCAAAGTCTACAAAGAAGATCTGGAGAAAAATGAACAGTAAACTGATTAGGGAGCACAAAGTTTACAATGTTCACGTCATATCTTCATGAAGGTCTCTCACTCGTTCTTACTTTGCCCACAGAGTACAAATATTGCTTCAGGGGAAAAAAGGTTGTATCTCCTCATTTTTCCCTCTCTAACAGTAAGTAAATTCAGGATGGTAGGTCAAGAATTTTCCTCATAGTTTCAATAGTTGCAGCAGGAACAAAGAAAAGACAGGCTCCTATATTTAGGAGGGGTTTATTTAGGGATTTTTTTTAGCCACAAGGAAAGTGATCAGTGTCAAAATCCAACCAGTCATTGCCTTGCATGCAAACACAACCATTTCCTTAAGCCACGCAGTTTTGGTTTTTTCTAGTTTAAGTGACTTCCCAGGTCTATAGTTGCAGAGAGATTCAAAGCATGCTATACAGATTAAGAGATGAGAGTTCAAACAAACCCCAGCCAGCAAGATACTAGCTTGGTCATTTACACTCGTCTGAACCTGTCACTGAAATGCTGGCACTAAGTGGGCAGCACTTGACTAAAAGAGCAACTAACCTGTTGGGGAACTTCTCTTGCCCAGTCAGTCTGACCTCAGGCAGGGTACAGTTCTTTTCTTGACAGTGTAAATTATCGGTATGACTTGAGCAAAGTCATCTTAGGTAGTTGTGTTTTCTACTACCTCCCACTAATGCCAGCAAGAGTTACCACACACTTCAAGAAAATTACAGGTTTTGGATAATTTCCCTGCCAGGCCTGAGTCCAGCAGTGACTCTGTGCCAGGGGCTGTGAGACTCCAGTTAAAAGTGAGCTACAGCTATTATATTTGATTGTAGTGTTTCAGGGTATTAAGAGTGTGCCTGTGTGTACATCTGAATTTGTTCATTCTCTGAGAAATCTAAGAACATCCAAACAATTAGATGCATAGATGAGACTATGAACCAGTTTGCAGCAGTCAACCAGTTTAAAACTTGGTGATTAGCTGAACTCTGAACCACCTTCATAACTAGAGGGACCTCAGAGGTCTCACCTTTACAACCCAGAGACCTCCAGGAAGAATTTCGGGCAGTTCTTGTTATTTCCCCAGGCAGGTCCTGCTATACCACTTCAATTTTATGCTTGCATGAATGATGAATATGGAAGTAACTGCAGTTTACTCAGGAAGTCACTTTACCTAAAAAACAAAGCATCATTACCTTCTAGAGCAAATGAAGAAGCAATTTTGGCCAGAGCACCAGAGTTACCAATAGTTTTATCAAAAGAATATGCTGTATGCAGGAAAACTTGTGCAATCCTGGTGGATTGTCCAGTGTGAGGTTGCAAATAGAACATTTCATAAAATAATATTATATCTAGGAACAAAAATCTTAGAACTTTTTTTTGCTAACAAGTGTCAAAATATGGAAAATATATTGGCTTCTACAGAAGGGAAGAAAAAGTATATAATCCTTCACATAGGACACCTTGACAGGAAGTGAAATTGCTCCATTCTCTGAAATTTATCCTCAGCTGAAATGATACATGCTAGTAAGACAAAACCTTCATGTTATTCCAATAATACACTAGCTCCTGTTACCATTTAAAAAAAAATATGAAGAAGAAGAAGATTTGAATAGAAAACAATGTATCTTTTGTCTTCTGATGCTTCAAAGCATAACAATTTCTAAATGTTCTCAAGGAATTTTTTTTAACTCTAAAGTTGAAAGCGGAAATATCCATTATCTACTTGATTACCTGTAACACGGGACCTAATCTGCATCAAGGATGTCTGAAAGGAAAAAAAGGTGCAAATGGTTGGAAGATAACAATCTATCCGCATTCACAGCTCATAATGTAAATGTTAACTTTTAAAACACCCGTGAGATTTAAAGAAAGAGGAAAATCATTATTTTCTCCATATTAGTTGCCAGTCTGGCATATTACATAAGGCAAGGTGAATTGTAGCTGAACCTTGAAGATTATATTGAGAAATTCATGATAAATTTTTCTCACTTGTCAGAAGTTCAGAATGACCAAGGACCAGAAATACTGTCTTCTGTCAGCATTAATACATGTATGTAACATGGAGACACATCCTTACAAACAGGTCATCTATTTTCCCTGATATTGTAAATATTTTAAAGTTCTTGAATTGTTTAAAGTTCTCGAGTTCTTTTGTTAAACTTTTCTAGTTACTTTTGTTTATACAGTGAGGATTTTCCAGTTGTAATCTTCAGGTTCTTTAAAGATAGTGACAATGATGAGTCAAAAATACTCTGAGTAACTGAATAACATTGGAATCTATGAAGGTATATTTAGGTAAACAGAAAATTAAAACAAATACTTTGTGTGTTCTCAGGCTCATAACAATGAATTAACTGGAGGGCTACTGTCGGATCACAAATCTAATTCTTACAGAAAACACACAGTCATTTAAGGAGGGAAAAAAATTAATAGTCTAATATACATTGTCTCTTAAATGACCTAATATTTTGATTTGAGCATATGAATACCTTTTTACCAGAAATTCAGTAAACTCAGCTTTCAGTGTCTCAAAGGGTATGTTGAGTATTCAGGAATGTAAGCATTATTACAAGGTTGAAACTAGATTAAAAAACTGCATGTGGAATGTCTGTATGAGCAAAAGTATATAGTATCAGACAAATTGTGCATAAGGAAATAGTCTCATGCTGCCTGATTCTGTTTCTTAAAAAGAGTGACATTTGTCATGTCTGATCTCATCTCAACAACAGCAGTTGAAAGAATACTGTTTGCCACATAATAGGCTAGGCAAAATTTAAAATTAAGATTTATTACAATTACATAATAAAGATTTTGTGAGCAGGTTGTTTTTTTTTAAAGTAATACAAAGTGAAGTACATTGAGGGTTTATAATAGAATTGTACATTGAGGATACTAAAAGGATTCATTTAAGATAAATATACAAGAAATATTAAGGAAAGTAGTGTCTCCTAGAAAGGTCTTGTAAAAACAAGGGGGATTGTGATTTCAAGAAAGATGATCATCCTAACACTGAACGCTGCATGATGGCATTTACATACTCTTGAAAACTGATAAATTCTTTCTGCTTTTCTACATGCAAGGGACTTCTGCAGGTTTTTTTGTTACATTTGTGCAATACTCTTTGTTGTTCTGCCTGTTAGGTTTGCTGGTGTCTGATTTTGCTTTGTTGGGTGTTAGTATAGTGTTTTCTGAAAGGCTGAATGGTTCTAGTTTTAATGTTAGTTCAGTTAACTCCACGAGACATTTTCCACCTTAGATCAATCAGAAATTCTTATGCAGCAGTCAACTTTTTTCTGTACCTTATATACATTCCTTTCTAGTAGGTGTGAATTTCTCAAATACTACCTGTATTAATAATTCTGTCCTCCACTGATCCAAGTTGACTCACATTCACTACACTGTTGTTAGATTTCAAATTTGTTCCTAGCACCTATGGCCAACAGATTGCTTGCCCCATTTCCTGAGATTTTTAGGTCTTCTGGAGAATTGAGTTGTTCCCTTTCTGTGTTCTGGACACTCTCTTAGTCTATTTTTAATCTTTCTGCCATGTGGCATGAAGGAGAGACCACAGTGCTTGACTGTTCAATTAACCTCAATTTATCTTGCTGGTCCCTGTGCGTCAGGAAATGACAGTGACACAGACTCTACCCTGTAGAATTTCTCTCAGAAAGCAGGTTCCAGATATTAACTGACCTGCACAGGATACTAATGTGCTTAGAAATACTCTGTATGGGACTGTCAGTAGGACTTCTCCACGAAAACCTGTTTATTGTTTAAGGAGACACCACTCTGGATTCCTCTTACAGAAATGTGCACCTAATCAGCTGCAGATACCAAGTAAAGGTTTAAATCCATTCACAACGTTTCCCTAAACTGGCCGAAAGTAAGCCAATACTACCGGCTTCACTTACAGTACCGCCAGATTAGTTCCCTCATGGAACTACATATTACACACTACCTTTGCCCAGCATGCTCCTGCTGGCTCAAGGCTGCATCATGTCTTTGTGATGAAGACACTCACGTTTCTCCACTGGAAGATACTCCACAAAGCAATATAAAAGAAGGTGCACCTTAACTCCTTATTCCAACTTTTGATGCCTCATCAAAGCAGAGTATGCTCAGACTTCTTGTGACCTTGCCAGCAACTAACTGCCCCATCAGAAGTGGCACTCATGCTGCACCCCATGCATAATCATGACCAGCAGCCAAGCTATATGTCGATGAGTGAGAAGCTGCCTGAGCCTCCTGCACATAAATACAGCCTCACAAGGTAGGAAAATGCACAGTTTTGTGTTCTAGCCCTCAGCAGGCATCCGACGGACACTGTGGCTACTGTCCAGATTTGCTGAGGGTTCCTCAAAGCTGAATGCTCACAGTGAACTTGTGTGTCCTGTTACTCAGATGTTACACGGCGCAATCACCCCTTCATGACTGTGCAGGCTTCCCTCCTTACTCTTCTCCAGCTACTAGTTTGGGGCATTTACTGTGAAAGATCTGGGCTGTGACACTACAGCCTTACCTCATGTTCAGGGTCATGACAAAGAGTAGATTCCCAGTAACAAACCCCCAGTTGCTGGATGAGTGACCAAAAAACTCCACTTGAAAAAATGCTGTTTTGAGAGATTGTTGATGCTGGACATCCCTGGACAGTCTATGTAAGGGCACCAGCAAAGCAACCCTGCTGCATCCTGGGATCTGTTGAGGCCCTTCAACAGAGATAGAGCAAATCGAATGCAGCGCATATGCCCTGGCCATTTCTCCTCTTTCTCCATAAACAACATTTTCCACTGACTTCTGGTCTTCCGAGCCTTATGTAGGTCTTACACTACACAGTCCCAGAACAGCCTCACAGGAAAAGGTCAGACGGGGAGTTATGAAATCGGCCCACAGGTTTATGAACATAGAGGAGATGTACACTGACATATCCTGAGGCGAACAATCTTTCAAAGGGAAGAAAAGGAAGAAGATCTTCAGGATGCAACTGAGATACAAAGCTTTGGAAAGGTCATTTCCAGCAGCGGCTCAGAATGCCACAGTTTAGGATTGCCTTTTCCAGGCGTAGGGCAAATGCCACTTTTAATAAGAACACGCTGATGAATGGCTGCTTTATGTTTTGTAGTGGGGGGGGTTGAAGTTGTAATAAAAAACCTAAATTAAATACATGCTTCAATTAAACTTGGATCCCATTAACCTACCTACAGTAATATTGATAAGACCTTTGAATCTCACACAAGCAAAAATAAACGTTCAGGCTGCAGCTTCCATAGGGTAGGGAAAGGTGGGTTTTGTTGGTTTTTTCTTTACCTTAAATAAAACCACTCTTTAACCTTCCTGAGCACACAGAGGTCAGGGGAGGATTTCTGCACCCTTGCACATGTGCCAAACACTGGCGAGCTTCTGCCCCTTCCTTAATCTCTTTACAGTGCAAAGTTGTTTGTGATAACATTGAGCAGAGTCACTATAGTGAAATTGTATTACTTTCATAGTGTCTGTCCTGTTGTCATTTAAATGATTTGAATTTTGTTGACTAGGATTATACTGAGCACTGATACCACAAGATATTGATGTGTGATTCAATTACGACATAATTAGTTATGCATCAGTTGTTGAGCTGTCTGTATTGCTAATCTGACTCTGGAATGACACAAATGTCCTGTTTGATTGCTTAGACCAACTGAACTGGGACTGGAAGAGACAAGGCTGGTTCATGCAGTTGAAAACTAATGGATTTATGCTTTGGGGGTTTTAATGGGGGTCCTCTCCCACATCTATTTATACAGATTCATAAATGATATATATAATGAAAAGAGGAGATCCTGAAAAGTCACAAAAATCCAGCATGATTTTCAATAAATTAAGTATGTTCTGCTTAAAAAGCCCCACCAGAAACTTTCTTTTCACTGATCTGATTCCTGTTTCATTTGATCTTGTGGAAGTGTATGTTGTTCATCATGCTTCAGCAATAGCTTGCACCCCTGTTCTGGCAGAGACTGTACTCCTCAAATACAGTCACACAAATATCATCTTCTCATACCTTTTAATGGATTGACTGCTTCAAAAAAACTTATTTCAGGTTTTGGTAGTTTATAGAATAACTGTCTCCAAATCAATACCAGAGAGTCATCATCATCATCATCATCACTGTTCTTATTGTTGTTGTTGTTATCATAATCATCATTATCATCATCATCATTTCTGTAGCCTGTATTACACTACCGTAAGGGACCAACAAATAATGGAGTCATTAAATTATTTGGGCAGAAGGGAAATATTTTAAAATGCACCATAGTATCTATTGAAACCTAAAATTTAAAACAAGAAAATATATTGCCCAGCATTATTTTTCATTGTTTATTTTTTTTACTTTGCTTTAGAATACTTTTCCTTGAAATATAGAAATTACATGGAAATTACATACAAGTTTTGTCTAGAAAATGTTGGAAGAAGATTTTTTTAATTGCCACAATTTTTCTGTTCCAAAATTAAACAGGGAAAGTCACACCATTTGCAAATTGTTTACATTTTGATGGAGCAAGTTATTCTGTTAGAATGTAATTTCTAGGGCCTTTTTTCATATTACTCTGGTGGTCTTCATGTATGAAGGAATAATAAGAGGTACTTATTGTCCCAACGTAAGTCTTTGACTAAATAAGGTAACAGATTCGGTCCCCCTAAATAACATAAAACTCTTTAGAACCTCTTTGTGCGGTGACACAATCCCACTGAGATCCCACTGAAAGAGTGTATTTCAAGTGAGCAGAAATAAATGAATATGCTCAAAGTGAATAGCCTTTTCAAAACAAATGCAGCTAAAGAACCTTTTTAGAAAGTAATTACAACATAAAGGAAGTATTTTCACGGATATATTAATACGTGTTTTCTTTTACTTTTACATAATGTAGCACATCTAAAATTTTCATTTAATGTCACCTCTAACACTTTGTGAAGGATCACTAAGGCAAGTCTGTTGCAGCGCTTCTACAGGGTTGCAATGAAGCACCTTTGATGGTATATAGTAAATCTGGAAGTCAACTCGGGTAATATCATTATCATCTCAAAATTACAAATTATTTGGGAAAAAATCACAAACTTTTGCAGTGCATGTAGGATTCTTAAGCTACTAGACCAGTAATATTTCATAAATGGAGAAACTGAGAAAGAAGCAGAGAAGTAAAAAAAGCAAGCACCACATCACCTGGGCCACTAGGTTACGAGTCAGAGGTAATTTCTGTAAAGCAAAATCCTAATGTGCTTAATTATTTTGAAGTACTCCATCTGTTTTACCATAATAGAACTTTTTGTCTGAGGAAGCAAATCAGGACATTTAAAACACAATACAGCAATGAAATCTCTGCAGAGACAAATGCTCTATCACAGATCCACTGGCATAAGTGAATTTGCATATGTGTAGACCTGATCTCATTGCAATACCAGGTCTTAAATCATCAATCACAGTCTTAAAACAAGACATTTTAACATCTTTCCTCATAATCCTGCTACCAGGTAGCTAAATGGAAAAGACATACATTTCTTCCTCCTTTATTAGGTGAAGAGCTTTGAATTCCTAATAGATCTGCATCTTTTATAACTTTGGGATAACCTGTAGTCATAAAGAGACAATGAGTCACCTGTTCTGGCTCATAACTGCCAAAGTCAGTCCAATCATCAAATACCTGATTCTCCACGCTTAAACAATTAATGGTAATGAGGAGCAGATGTATTCAACCTTAGCTGCACTGTCACAATTTCTCCTTTCAGGATTCACAGCTCATAGAATGTTGAAAGTATCTTAACTGCTTATTTTATCAGTACAGATATGTATGGCTAAGGAAGTATTTATAAATTATTTGTTTGAGGTAAATGTATTACTCTAGTGACTAAAATCTCTTCTCATTTAGGGTAAGTAGCTCACGAAATGAAAAGAGAAGTCTAATAAATACAGGAGTGGTACTTCTTAATGTTTATTTATGTTTTCATGAGACACTCCTTCAAAGCATCATCTTCTGAAGAATATTTCCCTGTATACATGTAGCTCTGGCCCTGAACTTCCACCCTCTGCTACTTGACAACACACAAGTGGATGCAGCAGATGTACAACCTCTTACGCAAAGTTGGTAGTGGTGACATTATTTTCCACTGTGTCTCTGAAGGAATATTTTGTAACTTTTAAAAAAGTAGTCACTGCAAAGCATTCTATAAACATGATGCCTCTGAAGCTGCACTGGTATGGTATCTGGAGAAACAGTTCTGGAGCACTAACTGCTGGAGTCTGTCCTGCCTGCTCTTTCTCTTGAAGAATTTAGTTTAAAGGGAGTGGGATCTGCTTCTGAAAGCCGTCTACTGCAGGCTGAGTTCAGCAGGTGAAGATGCTTTAATTGTTATCTGATAACAGCTCATTATTGTTATTTTCACTCCCTACATTTTCACTCCAAAGAAAAAACCATCTTCTCCCAACCACTTGCTTAAACATTTATCCTTGTAAATTCTTTCCTTGTAGCTCTAAAACCTTTTTTCCTCTACTGCGTAGAAGGAAGAAAAGGTGTACTTTTGAGAGTGTAAACACATCAGTTGCCATGGGAGCAGGTGCTGAAGCTATGATTACTTGCCTGCAGCTGCCACATTTGCTAGGTGCCCAATTACCTTACCTAGTTACTCTAATTGAAGGGAGGATGAACACAATGCACATTATTTAAGGAAAATGCTTCTTGACTGACAAGTGCAAGATGAGTGGTCCAAAGGGTTCATGATCTGTGGCTTGGAGCAGCTTGTGTAATGTATTTTCATTATAGTCTGTGTTACATAAGGGGCAGTTGATGAGCAAAGACTAGAGCAAAAGAAAAAACAATGATGAAGAAATGTCTATATAGAACAAGAGGTAGCTTTATTTGTTGAGATAAACAGCAATGGAAGTGGTAAGTGTAACAGCCAATCTTTTAACTATCAAAGGTGAAATTAAAAAAAAAAAAAAAAAAAAAAAAAGAGAGAAAGTAAGAAGATACATAGTTTTCTCTTCTAGAACTTCAGAGGTAGTCCAAAACAGGCTAAACAACCACCGGTGTAGGATGTTTGTGGGTAGCAGACCACACCATTCTTTCTCCTAACTCTTCTGCTTGCTTTCCTTTGTTTGAAATCCCCTTGTTTCTATTATAAAATTTTTCACACAAGGTTAAGTCTTCTCTAATTAGCTCACATGACAACAGCCAAAATCCAAAATAGAGACCCGCAAAGCATTGAACTGAGTAGGGAGATTTCCCTGTATACTTCATTCAGAGAAAGAACTAACAGAGAAACAAGGTCAATAAGGAAGAGTGAGCTGCACTCACAAGCAAAGAGAGAAAAAGCTT
>WEKX01026668.1:0-23838 GCA_013390025.1 Pitta sordida | reverse complement strand
GTTGGTGAATGGTGCCACATCCAGATGTTTTTTTAACCAAGACAATGCCTTTTACTGGCATAGTTAGACCTTGAAGTCAGGAGCCTGAATGATGGCATTGATCCTTTAAAGAGACATCAGTAATAACACTCTGTACAAGGGAGAAAACATATTAGACTCAGTCAAGTTATTCTAACTGCAGTTTAATAGTCTTTATGAGGAAGTCCTGGAAGGAGAACAAGACATAAAAGTTTTCTATATTTTCCACAGTATTTTACTGAAAAAATTGTTGCCCAACATTAAGGTGCCAAATATGGCAACAAAGGGCTTAGTTTGGGTGCAGTAAAACATGGCTTTACTGTTGAATTTTATTTTTTTTAAGGCTAGAATTTAAAAAATCATAATTTTAACTTTTGTTCTGAATAATTCTCCCATATGCTTAAACCCCTACAGAGTCTATACCAAGAAAGAAAGCTCACTTCTTTGATTTTTGTAACAGTAGTCAGACCTGAAACAGAAATAAATATATTTTGCCATCAATCATTTTTCTTCAAAACTAAAGTAATAATCAAATACTTACTTTATTGTATTTAACAAATTTTGTTTACAACAAGACACCCTACCTAGACTTTGGATCATGTTCTGTAGTTTCCAGACTGTAAAAAAACACAGCAGGGAGCATTGGCCAAATAACAGGAATGATTAATATTTAAATTCCCCTTTTTTTCAGTTTTGATGTATGTGTCTTATACCTCAATTTTTTTCAGGAATAAGACCCTTTCAGATGCTTACTTAGAGACATATTATGTTATCAAAAAACAGAAAAAGTACATGTAAAGTTACAAGATGTTATAGCATGCTTTAATAAGATAAAGTTAAGCTCTCAGAGTATCACAGTATCACAGTATAGAAAAGGCTGGAAAGGACCTTGAAGATCATCTAGTCCAACCTATAATTCAACTAACCTATCCTCTACATCTAGATCATATCACTCAGTACCTCATCCAGCCTACCCTTGAACACTCTCATGTCTTATACTTTGAATAAGTGGGACAAGAATATTTGCCCTAAACATTCAATAGTACTAGATACCACGCAGGGTTATTAATATTCCCATTTTGACCTCATAAATATATTCAGGAAATTATCTGCTATTAACACACCCACTTTCTGTCCCCCGCTTCCCAAACAGATTTTGCTTAGTGTGAATGTAGGATGGGGTAATTTGACTTTTGAAATTACAGCAGGCAGCTGTGAATGATACATGACATGAAAATGAATTATCCTAGCTGTTATTAATTGAGAGCAGATAGTGCTGTGCCATTATTATACTGTTTTGTATTCTGTGCTTGACAGGCATGCAGTACACGAAGACAAAATAAGCCTTTATACCAAGTTTTATTAATTATTTGTATACATACAGAAAAATAACCTTATATAAACATCAAATGCCTTCATTTCCTTTCTACCTCTCCTCTCCCTCCATTCTTCATCACTGTGAGGTAATTCTACCATGCTTCCAGTCACTCAGGCTTAATAGCAAAGTGTTAACTGGACCCTTTTTTCCCTTTCAAATAATTTCTACAATGTTGTTGAATGTCACAAGTTACTTCTCAGTTAAATGAAGAAGTTCTATAATTTCCTTTGTATTTCAGCAGTTACTGTTCTTATAATCTAACAAAACCATCTAATTATCTCTCTCCTCACCTGATTCATCTTTCTTTTCTCTTAGGCATTAAATTGCAAGCCTTGTGTTCAACTTATCAGAGTTTTTTCTCAGCCTAACCTCATTATACCCCTCCCTATTTTGGGCTTCTATTTCACTGATTTAGAGACTCTGTGTGCCTTCTTTGTGAGCTACAATCTTCCCTTTACAACTTCTGACTTCTACGTATTCTACCCCAAGCTGCCAATAGGTGTTTGGAGTTCAGTTCCTTCTGCTCTCTGGCCTCTTCATATTCTCCTCTCTCTCTCTCTTTTTCTCATTAGAAAAATCTACAATTTTTCAATTCAGCACATTGTCATTTTCCTTTCTTTCCCCTTCTTTGAGCCCTTCAAATCTGGGCTCACACCAGAAATACTTTAATTATTTTCCAATGCATTTTATTTATTCTAAACTTACTCTCTCTCAAAGGTACATACATGAGCAGTTTCTGAGATTTTCCCTTTGTCTAGAACTCAAATTATTAATAAGGACTTGTAAGAGTGGTTTTGGAGACTCGTGTGTTAATATCTGAATCAATGAGCCATGCTTTGCATCTCTAGTTTTAATAAATCATTTCAATTACAGAATGATGAGAGCATAGAAGCTTCCCTGCTACCCCCCACTTTCCCCTGGACTCTTTCAAAAAATTAGTTTTGGAAAGTTAACAGCTAGTATAATGTAGGAAATATGATGAATATATCCCTATAAACACAGTCATTTCAAATCTGGGTGCCTGTAGATAGGGTCCTGTAATCTCATGTAGACAGTTAGATGAACAATCTACCCTGAAGCGCTGAGTATTCACATCTCACAGTGACTGCAGTGGCTGACCTGCCCGGTTTTCCTTTGAATGGATACCAATGATTTCATGTTACCTTGTGGTGTTTTGACCCTGGCTGGATGCCAGGGTCACAGCCACTCTCTCACTTCAATCCCCCCCCTGCCCCCATGCAAACAAGAGAGAGAGGAAAAGAAAAAAAGCCCTGAAGGGTTTTGCTACAGCAGGAATGAGGACTGTCAGAAATCTTTTATTGTCACAGGCAAAACAAAACTCCAAGGTGGGGATGTAAAGGATTTATTTCTAACAAGATCAGAGCTTGAAGTAAGAAGTATCACCTTAAAGGCAACCTTCTCCCTCACCCCTCTGTCTCTTAAAACAGATACCACATTCCTCCTTTCCTCCAGGAGACAGGGGGGGACAGGAGCAGGGGAAAACCAGGCAGTTGGTGTTTCTCTGCCGCTGCTCAGAGAAGGAGGCCATTTCCCTGCATTCCATGGGGTCCCTCCCATGGGACAAAGTCTTTCACAACCCTCTAGCGTGAGTCCATCCCAGGGGCAACAACTCTTCCAAACACTGCTGCCAGTGGGTCACTCCACAGGGTGAAGTCCTGTAGAGTTCTGCTCCAGTGTGGACTCTCCTCTCCGTGGGCCACGTCTCTCCTGGGACTCTGCTCCAATGCGGGCTTCAACAGGCTGCAACCTCCCTCCAGCATCCACCTGCTCCATTGTGGGCTCCCCACTCCAGGGGCTACAGGTGGATCTTCTGCATCCTTGTGTTCTCTCCATTCCGTGGGCTGCACGGGGCCAGCCTGCTTCACCATGGTCATCACCATGGGCTGCAGGAGACACTTGGAACACCTCCTCCCCCTCCTTTGGCCCTGGCCTTGGTACTTCCATTTGCAGTTACAAATTCTCATGTCTCTTCTCTGGCAGCCATATCTTCTTCCTCTTGTTACTTTTTTTTCCTTCTTAAATATGTTATCACAGAGGTGTCTCTATCTCTCCTGATTGGCCTGGCCTTGGCCAAAGGCACGTCCAGCCAGGAGCTGTCAGGCATTAGCTCTAGCTCTGTCAGCTATGAGGGAGGCTTCCAGGAGCTTCTCAGAGAAAAGCCTCCCCCATAGCTCCCCCCAACCCACTACCAGAAACCCAGCCACAGCAAACCCAATACAGACCTACCAGACACAAGAAAGACCAGGCTGCCTGACCAGACAACATCTGCATCTGCTCCTGAGCATTTGCTGGTAGGTATCTGATTTCCTCTTTGTGATACCCTACACAGAAAGTAGCGTTTACAAGCTCATGTGAGCACCTATGTTTTCATTTTGTGTGTTGCTGTCTTTGTGTATGCTCCTATTTATGACTCTAGAGGATCAGCCACATAGAAATTGTTGTGGTTCTCTGCACGGTGTGACCTGCTCTGTAAAGGTCAACGGTGAATAAGGAAGGGTAAAGGCTTTGTCTCTTCTCTATTAGTTCTGGTTTTCTTCCTGGACCACAAAGATGTTGCTTCTAGCTTATTTTGCCATCCCCCAAACTTTTTTTCCCCTCATGTGTAACTGCAAAGGGGAAGACCTTTCTACATACGTCCAACCACACACACCCCAGTGCAGGAACTGCAGCCTTTGCATGGGACATGCCATAGGTTGTTCAGGAGGAAGGTAGCAGCCAAAGAGAAATACTTTGTTGCTTTCTCAGAAGGAGAACAAATGACAGTTCTAGCTGTGCCTGACACTTCCTGAGCACCCAAGGCTCTCTTTCCCTCTAGGGAACCTCAGGTTAATGAGATGGAAAATGCAGACACTGGATTCCACGTTATCAGAAATTTGTACAAACTCGCCCTGTACCTCTGAACTGTGCTTTATTTCTAAAGCTAAAAGATTCTTAATACCAGATTCTTAGCTCAGTCATGATTTGATTTTTAATATCTTCACTCTACCCTTCTGTCATGGTTTGTTTTTTTTTTTCCTCTGGCAGCAAGGGGGTTAATAGCTTCTGCCTGGGCCCCCCATAAGCGGCACGAGGTGTCACAGTGCTGCAAAGTTAAGGTTTTTCCAGGCTCCAAGGTTGCCGACCAGAGCTCAGGGAAACCCCTTCCTCGCTGCGGAGGCAGGGCAAGCACGCGCAGGCCGATGCGGGTCCCCTGGGGACGGCGTGAGCACCGGGGTCAGGGCGGGCTGGGCCGGGCTGGGGGGGGAACGGGGCGGGTTTGGGCTGCGAGCACACACAGTCACAGCAGCCGCTCAGAAATGGTTTCCTTTGCTTGCCTGTGCCGAGACAGACTACGGGAAGGAGCGGAAAATTATCCACATAGCCCCTGAGTGCAGGGGGGGTGGAGCAATGGGCATGGCCTGCATGCATATTAAAGTCCTGCAGTTCTTTGCGAGTTTAGGGTTTTGCGACGGCCTTGGCCTGTCCCTTTCCTCACAATGGAAAGGGTATAACTGTATCTGAACTATGTACTTTGGGATGGGCTCATAATGAAGTAGCAAAGTAGCACTTAAAACATTGCATCCTGTGCAGTGACTCTCAGACAACAGAGAATGGAAGAACTGTCATCCTTGGGTTGAGACCTCACTTGGGAAAGGGTCATGAAAGACTTTCCCTCTTGTGAGAGAAAGAGAGAGAGAACTTTATGGAAAGGCAGAGAAATGGTTCCTACCCCAAATCAGAAATACCAGCATGCCTGGATTTATCCCTATCCCTGTTACCCCTT
This sequence comes from Pitta sordida, assembly GCA_013390025.1. Lineage (NCBI taxonomy): Eukaryota > Metazoa > Chordata > Aves > Passeriformes > Pittidae > Pitta > Pitta sordida. The sequence continues at coordinate 18,658 of WEKX01026668.1, read as the reverse complement.
TGTCTCCTGGTTGAAAAAGGGAATATGAGATCTGTTGTAAGAGAAGGAGGGGTGGAGTTAAAAGGTTGCCTTTAAAATGATGCTTCTCACATTAAGCTCTGATCTTGTTAGTTAATAAATAAATCCTTTATATTCTTCACTTGTAGTTTGCCTTGTTTTGCTTGTGACAAGGTTTTTTCCCCCAGGAGAGGCTGTGTGTGAATCTCTGGCATCCAGCCAGGGTCAAACCACGACACCTTCATACTAATAATATTTTAAAAAGGAAAAGCAGAGGAGGCTGCCTCACAGATACAGACGTCTTTACAGTAATTTTCAGCCAGAAAATCAAATTGCCTGTGAGATGTAGATTTTCATAGGGTGCATGCATAGCAGAGGTCACCTTTAATATTAAGTGCATGAATTTCATTTTCCCTCCATCACTTGAGCTGTGGTTTAATGCCATTAATAACTTCAGCAGATTCACAGTGGCTCATCTGTGGGGTTACTAAGACCATTGGTTTGGCCCAGACCTCGTATTTAAAGTGTAACTATTGGCAACAAAACCTCTTAACTATGCTTTAGGGGAAAAATATAATAATGAAAACCTGATGACAGCTTCTAGGAACCATATCAGACTGCTTACTTAATTTTATACAAAATTCTCTCATTACTAGATTCCACCATTATATATTTCTGAGAAGAAAATTAACCCATTACCCCCGTTTTCAAAGAGAAGTGAGGTTCTGAGAGATAAAAGAACTGTCAAAAATCATTCAGAGGGGAAAACTGTGTGTTTTTCAATCTTCTCATAGCTCATTACACTAAATATATTTGATCCACTCAAAAGTTGGATCCTGCAGAGAGAAGGCAGAACAGCAGTAGTACAAGACATTGACAAAGGGAACAGAATTAAGTCTGACTGTTCAGCCTTTTTGAATTTTAATGCTGGAAAGACAAGAAGGCTTAGTAGCTTGAAGTGACAGAAATCTAGTTACCTTTCTAGCTACTTGGCTACCTACAGATTTTCTAAAATCCCGAAATATCTGTACTTTTGGATGAAGGAACTACAGTCAGCCCCCGAGTATCATGGGTCCACGGGTCTAGGAAGGCAGTGTGAAGCCAGAAAATCATGCAGCCAACAAACTCATTAATATGCAATTAAGCCCTGCCCATCATCCCATCTCCTCAGCTCCTGAGGCGGGGGGGGTGAAGGGCATTCCCAGGACTGCTCTGCACCATGTTCTGTCTCAGGAAATCAAAGGAAATGCTTTTTGCCCCTTCCTGGCCATGGACTCCTGGCTTTTGGACCAGACCTGCTTTTCCAAGTATAGAAATCCTGCAGGAGCTGGTGCTGCCCCCTCAGCAGAGCTGAGTGGGGCGGAGCTTCCTGCCACTGTTTACTCCCTGCCATGTCCATGCTGAGCCTTATCAGGGTTGCTGGTTGTTGGTGTGTGTCTCTTGTGTTCAAATATGGCAGAGGCATTGCACCGCACCCCTCCAACAAACTCGGGGCAGCTTACAGTGGCTAGAGTGTGGTAAGGCCCAGAAAGGGACCTGGGAGTACTGATTGACAGCAGGATGAACATGAGCCCGCAGTGTGCCCAGGTGACCAAGAAGGCTAATGGCATCCTGGCTTGTATCAGGAATAGTGTGGCAAGCAGGACTAGTGTCTTGGTTTAAGAGAGATCGTTAGAGATGTAACAGGATTTATTTACAAGAGAAAAAAAAAAAAAAGAACAAGGGAATATAAGATGGGAAAGTAATTTGTGTGCAACTGATATCAACAGTGGGGAACATAAAAACCAAAGCTTCCCCCTCCCCACGCGACGAAACCCACTCCCAGCGCGACGGAGGAAAATCCCTCAAAAAACCAAAATCCCACCCAACACCAATCCCCTCCCCCCTGNCTGTGAAGTGCTACTGAGGGAGCTGGGGTTGTTTAGTCTGGAGAAAAGGAGGCTCAGGGGAGACCTTATCATTCACTATAACTCTCTGAAAGGAGGTTGTAGCCTGGTGGGGATCATCTCTTCTCCCAGACAACCAGTGACAGAATGAGAGGACACAGTCTCAAGCTGCACCGGGGAAATATAGGCTGGATGTTAGGAAAGAATTCTTCTCAGAAAGAGTGATTCACCATTGGAATGGGCTACCCAGCGAAGTGGTGGAGTCACCATCCCAGGAAGTGTTTAAAGCAATTGATGTGGCACTTAGTGCCATGGTTTGCTTGATGAGATGGTGTTAGGAAATAGGTTGGATTTGATGTTCTCAAAGGTCTTTCCCAACCTACTTGATTCTGTGATCATTAATTCTGTGACTGCTGAAGTCATGGACTCAAAACATGTTTTCTTTTAGTTGCTGTGTTTACACAAGAAGCAGTCGACTTTGACAATGAGTCTTTGTGTTCTGCTGAACAGTTATGAGCTGGACTGTGACACCTCTTCTACAGACACATACCCCTGGAGTATTCTGGAGAGAACTCTGAGTCAAATCTACTGCTGGTAGTAGAGGCTTTCTGTCAACATAGTCACTTGTAAATCAAGAAAGTTATAAAAAAAAAATAAATTGCAGCCGTGAGTCATTCCAGAAGTCATAACTGTTTTTCATGACACTTCTAGGGTCTAAAAAATCCAGCTGTCATATATATGGTGAATTAGTAAGGTGTGCTCTTAAAAATTGAGTTTTTTTCGAGAGTGGGTATTGGCCCAATACTAAAGCTACCATCTCCTGTGTAATTCAAATGTATCTGTGCTGATCTTACCATAACACTCAGTATGCTGAAGCGACTGTTCCTGCGCTTTCCCTCCATCTCAAATCTTCCCAACAAAGACAGTCAAATTCTGCTTCAGAAATAGTAGTATGTGAATTAAATTTATTTCTGTTTCTATTTTCAGTGGCTGCTTGCTTCCATATGTGAAAGAAACCATTTCTTAACAGCCTTCCAATGTTTCTCATCTTTCATATATCAGATATCTTCATTTGGCTGTGTCTTTCCTGGACTACAGCTAGCACTTCTGTGGCTAGATCCTGTACATAATTTCTCAGCTTGCAGTTCTTGAGATTTGTGGATTTGTTAGCTTCTGAAAAGATTTCTTGCACTACTGAAAGGTGCTTGCTTTTCTCTGCTCCTCTCATTGATGCTTTTCAAAGCAGCAGTGACTTGTAAGGATCTATAGACCAAGGTTAAAACCACAGGGCTAACCCACTAGGTACCCACTAGATCCCTGCCGTACCGACAGCAAACAATGCAAATCTGTGACAGTTTGATTAATGGCTTTCTATCTCAAGACATCAATTTTTTGGCCAAGGCAATCTAACTGATTGAAGTGGTATTTATGGTTGTTGTGATACAGCAATGCATCCATGTGGGATATATGCATGTGTGATTATGTGTATGTGAAGTATACCCACATGTGAAATGTATTCATTTGTGTGTGTATAAAGCTTTGATCATTGATGCATGATGGTATTTCTGTTTGTGCTAGTTGCTGTAACTGACACAATCTATTACTAACAGTTATGTATACTTTTCTTTGGTATTATGGTACATAATAGGAACTTTCAAGAGCAAAGATTAATTTGCTAAATTCAGATTTTTTTACAGCCTAAACAAGACTAGTTTAGACAAGAAAGTTAAGTAAAGCAAGGGTAAACTCACAACATACTAGATATCAATATTTTTTTCCCTAATGTTCTTTTCTTCTGTCTAAAGAAATAAGTTTCTTGTTCTTTTCATCTGTCTCTTTTTCTCTGTTGTTGCATTGCACTAAGGGATTGCCTGCAAATTCAGTTTAGAATTTGTCCTTGTGTCTGCGATACATTTCCACTCATTATTGTAAATGTCTCTGAAATGAATACTGACTAGAATGACAGAAGCAGGTTAAATGAACATGGAAGGTGAATGTTCAAGTAAAATCCACGACCAGGTTCTTTCAGCTGAGAGCTTAATCGAATAGGGAGTTTGATCCTAAAGTACAATCCTGTGTCTAGTCCACTATTCATTTTCAAACTGTGACTTGGAAAGTTGTGCCTGATGAAAGGGCTATTTGTTGTTGGTTGTTGTTTGGGGTTTTTTTTTAATTCATTGCAATACACAGTGGGAGAAAGGCAATGGATATCTGTCCCATAAAAGAAACTTCAGCACATGCTACAAAACTGGTCCCATGCTAACTGCAGAACATCATTGCCTGGGCTACTTCTCACATATTTGTACCAGCCTACTTCTGGTCTTGAGCCACACTGCTGTGTGGTGGTCTTAAAATAAGCCTCTGGAGGAAAAAGGAAGTTTTGATCTTCACATCTTTCAATCCACACTAAGTACAAAAAGAAAAGGGAATTCATCTTAAAATGATGAAACCACACTTGGTTCAGACATAATTTAGGGATTAACAGCAGCTGAACCTGAGGCCATCGTCTTATCTCTTTAACTGCTAATCATCAGGAAGTACCCTCACTTGATCATTATTGCTCACTTAAATAAAAAATATTCTAAACTTATAAAACTATAACATTCAATAACCATCTCATAAAGTTTTGTCTAAATAAATACTTAATGCCCAGGAATCTTTTTTCTGTAACACCTTGCATGAGCTATGGAGATATGTTCTATGTTTGCCATACTCTGTTTTTCCTGGTATTTGAAGTTTCTTTTAGATTTATATTTATGTCATGAAACATAAATATACAGTATGTGGACTTCACAGAAAAAGACTTTCCTAAACTGTCCCTATTATTGAAAGTAGACATATTCTACCTGTATTGAAAGACAACTTTCTTTAGATAAGGGAAGCACTGCCCTTTCACGAACACTTGTAATAGTTTGGACATTTTTTTGTTCTTTGTCTATTGACAATGCCTGTTTGCATACTCCTTCTGTTTCACCAAAAAGACAAGATAACCTTTCTTTCTCAAAGATAATGCGAATCTCAAAATCAGTTTGGTTTGGAAAACTTTATGTAAAAAGGACTTATTTCCCTAATCCTTTAAAATATACTGGATGTATTAGTTTCCAGATATCAGGGGAAATGTAAGAATTTTAGAATAGCTTTCAGAAATTTAAATATATCATTAAACAGGAGGAAGAATCTTCATAGTGGATTGTAACTCCAAGAAGTTAAGTGGGACAACTTAAAGTTAATAAACAAGTAGTAAATACTTTGATCCATCTCCTTTATCGTTCTTCTTTTCCCTGGAAAAATAATATTTCAGAGGGCAGGGTTAAAGTTGAAAACAAAATAATATAACATTTTAAGAAAGAAAAGTAGATCAGTTGCATAACCAACCAGGTTTTTGCTTATTCCCTGACTCCTGTCATAAGTTATCAAGCAAGAAATTAATATGTGACAAAAGAGAAAGGTCACTCCACACCATAAGTCAGCGAATGTTCAGAAAGGTTACACATTACATCGACAGTTGTGAGCACCATACCTATTCCATGGCTGAGCAGTGAGGCGGTGAGGTTTCATTAAAACCAGAGTGATGTTATTAAACTTTTATGATTTGACCGGGATATGTGCAGCAGCACCTTTTATAATCTGAAGCTTGTGCAACGTGCGAAGAGGGAACCCATAAATAGTGAATTACAATAATCAATATGTTAAACAACAAAAGGATAAATCAACTTTGCAGCACTGACCTGACCCATGAATAAATTACTTTTATATAGATCACATAAATACTAGATAAATTACATACTGGGCCAAATCCCTGTGTGGAAGTCACTTTGGAGTTGGATTAGGTGATCCTTGTGAGTCCCTTCCAACTCAGAATAAGCTGTGAACCTGTGAAATGAATGGCTCAGTTGCTGATATATGCAGCTGTTGACACATTTGGATCTAATGATGAATTTGGATGATTACATTTTGATATGATATCATTCTGAGTCAATTAGCAACATTTATTGTCAAATAACAACATTTTCACAAGGATTTGTTTTTGTGTAAAACTTACGTTGTTTCACATGTGCTCATGCATTTTTCTTGTTTGCATGGGACATTATATTGCTGCAGAAGAAACACGAGAAAAAGGCATTGAGCTTTGCTTGTTTTGGTATCCACATATGGATGTGTGTATTCCATTACTGGAAATAGGAAAATTATGTTGCTTTTTTTTTTAATTGAAAGGGACATCTCTTAATACAGAACCCTAGATCAAAATTGATCAGAAGCAATTAAATAAGTCAAGAGGGGACCATTTGAAAGTGTTCAAAGACTTAGTAGAACAGTAAGGGAAAATTAGTGCTAAAATTTGTGTATTGCAATTATCCTCTCAGAAAACTTTTTTATTTGAGCCTTTTGATAGAAGTGACACAAAGGTAGCACAGGGTGTTTCTTACTTCACTACCTGTAGTCTCATTCCTAGTACCTAGAAACATGTACATATTTATTGTAATTCTTTTTATGTTATATATTAAAAGTAAAGAACTTGTTGGAAAACATTCTTCCAGAAATGTTTTCAGGATGAATTTAAATGAAAGCAGGCTTTAGTACAGCTCTTCACGAAAGATAGTACAGAATAGCATCAGTGATATCTACACATATATAGACACGCTAATTTTCTCAGCTCACCTTTGGGATAGATGATCATGTTTCAAGTGCAAGCATTCTCCTTCTAGAGATAGGAACAAGTCCACTTGTTTTATCCTCCAGTGCTGAGAGAAACGACTCACTGTTAATGTGAACTTCTCACAAAAATGAAAGGAGGAGGTGAAAATCAATAACAGCATTGCTGCTTTCCCTAGGTGCATCTCTGTTAAGAAAGGAAGCAAGAGCACAATAGAAGATTTTTTCAGATAAGCATAAATAGCTGTCAACAGACTCACTTTGAATACTGCTGGTTTTATTAGTCAGAAGTATAGTTCTGAATGGATATCCAAATGAATTTCCCAGAACTTAAAGATGCATTTAGAAAGAAAAAGGGTGAATTTGAAGCATCTTTAAAATGCTTTTTAAAAATCCTCAATATTTATGTATTCTCTACATAAAAAAGTATGAAAAATAAATGAAAATGACAAGCTGCAGACGCTATGTTGACAGACACAGTGATGATATGTATTGATCCTTCCAATGTCAGAGTTATTTTTTTGCAGATTTTTCTTTTGACTGTTCAATCAATTCTTGTTATCAAAGTATTCAGAATGAGATCCACTAGTCTCCCCGAACACTAGTAACTGTAGCACAAGCCCTATGAAGAGCGAGGCTAAGGGAGCTGGGCTTATTTAGTGTGGAGAAAAGGAGACTCAGGGGAGACCTCATCACTCTCTACAACTATCTGAAAGGAGGTTGAAGCAGAGTCAGGGTTGATCTCTTCTCTCACACAACCAGCAGTAGGACAGGAGGGCACACTCTTGAGCTGAGCCACGAGAGGTTTAGGCTGGACAATAGGAATAAGTTCTTCACAAGAGAGGGTGATTGGGCATTGGAATGGGCTGCCCGGGGAGGTGGTGGAGTCACTGTCCCTGGTGGTATTCAAGAGGAGACTGGATGTGGTACTTTGTCTAGTTGACGAGGTGGTGTTGGATCAAAGGTTAGACTTGGTCTCAGAGGTCACAGGTTCACAGATTTTTGTGAGTTGGAAGGGACCCACAAGGATCATCGAGTCCAACTCTTAAACCACACCACTGCCTCCCCGGCAGGAATCAAACCCTGGTCTCCCGCATGGCAGGCGGGGACACTCACCACTGTACTAAAGTCTTTTCCGACCTAGTTGATTTTGTGGTTCTGTGACTGTCAATGAAGTGTTTGCTTTCACTTGGAGTAACTCTGATAGATGTGGATACCTATGAGATTGCTGAATAATTCAAGAGTGACTCAAAGCCCGACCAACAGGATTAAACTGAATCTATCCAAAAGCTTAGGCAGAGCAGTTACAACAGAAGTCAATTTAATATTCAAGTAAGGAATGGAAAGAACAATACTTTCCCACTAAATCCCCATATTAGAGGTAGATAGAGCAAAGTCCTTTAATCTTATTTCTGACCAAAGAATTCGTGGTTCTCACTTGACAGAAAGGAAATATAAGATGGACATCATCCTTTTCCTAAAGGAAAAATCATATGAACAAACAAAAGCCACGTTATCTTTCAGTCACAATAACAGAGTTCCATTTAAATAGAACGGGGACATGTTCTTTCCACAGTAGCAGAGTTCTGTTTTAAGAGAAATAAGACAGGTTATATCAGTGTCTGAATACTCACCTTTTTCCACACCTACTGACACATGGAAAGGACTTTATACTATAAGTGATACTCATACTTTTATGCAAATGGGGATTGCCTTTCTTTTCATAGCTAACTTGAAATAAAGTGCTATGTCTGAAATAGAACATATGGATGATAATTCAAAAATAGAGAACCTGGGTAGATGATCCAGGCTGCAAGGAAAAAAAGACAAATCTTTAAATTAGAAAATCAATAGGTCGATTAAGTTATTCTGAACACTCCCAGATTCAGACATTTTCTGTTTCCACCACTGTGATCTTTATGAATGCTGAAGTGTTAAAGAAATGGAACAGTAACAACTGAAAACAGATTGGGACTCATTTTGTATAAACTGTGCAGGCATATATAATAAAGGACAACATTAATCCCAAATCAGGACCATCAAGACTGCATTACTCAGCTTCTCTAGAATTTTATGCATGATCATTAAAGAGGCATTGATCGAAAATTTGTCTATGTTCCATTATTATCAAGTTACTTTGACTAGTTTTTCTAAGTCACTGGAAGATTCATCAGGAGTTAGGGTGTGAATGAAATGCTCTTTTTAGGTATCAAAAAGGTCCACCAGGCAAAATTCTAAAATGTTTACAGAGAAGATTTTACTTTGGGAAAGACTTAAATATATCCTCCTTGCTTTTTGTCTTAGTGACCAGACTTTGTATGCTGGGTATTAGCACTAACCCTGTCATTATAAATAACACTTCTAGACAACAAAGAAAATGAATTTTGGCTCATCTTTATTGTTAGTTACTCCATAGCTTCTTGCTGTATTTCATCAGTAAATATTATATGCCTATCATTCCCACAAAAATACAGTTGTTCTATTGTCTCAGCTTAAAAGTTAGAAGTAGTAAAATATAACATGCTTTGACATTGTGATTTATGATACAAACGTACAAACAGGGGAAAATTGGTATGAAACGAACCTAGCAAAATTAATGTGTGCTTTGGCAGCTCTTGGTTTATGAGAAGGTTACATGAAGCAGTCTCCTGGTCTGAAAAAATTTCCTTCTTTTTCAACCCTCTAAAATGTTTCCAAACAATTTATTCCTCCAGTCTATCACCAATATGTATGTCAAAAAACTCACTGTACTACTGGAAAGTAGAAATAGTTTTTTGACAAGCTCACACATGAATTACTGAAGAATCAACATTGTCACATAAATAACTGCTTCAGAAGGTAAACCAAATAAAGTCTGAGAGCCTTTAGCTTTTGTGTTCCAGGATTTCACCTTCACTAATTCTTAAATGACAGTGAAAATTTGCATGTTAGACTTCTGAAAAGAACTTTACCAGAAGTAGGAAAAAAAGGAGAATTGCTTCAATTTAAAAAAAAAAAAAAAGTGTTCTCTTTGGCTGGGCGTGTATATCTCAGTTGTGGGGGACTTATTTTTCTTTTGAACTGAATGTAACACTATAACTCTGTTTTAAGATAGACTTCATCATACAATAAAAAGAGCTATGCAATTTAAGTAGATTTATGCAAGGGGTTCAGAGTGTATTTTGTTCACTCTAAGAGCTGATTAGATCATCACCATGTGACCTTCCAGGCTTCAGATCTTCCATGAGGAGAACTACAAATTCCTCTCTCCCACTGACTCAGGCAAGACTACACAAACAATTTTTTAGAATGTAAAACCCATCTTAAAATTCCGTTCCGTTGTTGCATTTAAATTTCTATAACCTCCTATTATGGCTTTGTTTGTTCTTTGAAAGAAAATTATTTGTTTGTGGGTGTTATCTGTGCAGTTTGCTTGTTCATCTTATTGGTCCTCAACCTTCAAGCACTTCATAGGAGGAAGAACGACAGCTTTTATTACTAGAATATAGAAACCATCATTACAGCGCAGCCAGTGAATAATATTTCTCTAGACCTGAAGAATCCTGATCTCGTTTACAAAGTGCATTACTTTGCTTTCCGTTCTAAGAGGAACCTGTGAATACATTAATGTTTTTGAAAATGACATTTCATGATTAGCTGAGCACAACACCTACACAGTCAATTCAAATAAGATTGCCTGTTCTCAAAATTGTTCTACTATGTCAAAGGAAACAATAGTCTTTCTTGCAAGTCTGTTTAAAATTGAAAAACAATTATTTAAATTCACTTTGACTCACAGGCCTGACTTTTAAGTAAAGAAATAAGCTCACATCTATATTTTCTTTTCTAATATTCTGTATTATATCTTGTTTTCCAAAGAGTTTCAACACTCTATGGATTTGGAAAGCAATTTTCATTACTATAAGCATTAATGTTTCTGGAAAAGAATTATTTAAGAACATAGAAAAGTTAATTGACCAGAGATTCATGGGAAATATTTTGCCTTTTACATTAAATATGAGTAGAATTTTAATGAATTAATACAGGATGGAAGGTTTCATCTGAGATCTTTTGACATTTAAAAACAAAAATAACTGAAAAGAGGGTTATTTTCAGTGCAGAGCAGGATTTACAGTATCTAAAGAGAGTAGTCTCTAAAGCACTCTGCTGAAAATGGAAGGAGCGTGCCCTATGATGTGATGAGAAAAAGTTCAACAGTGTTCAAAGTGCTGAAGTTCATTGTTGGCCCAAGCCCTCACCTGAAATAAATGTGTCTCCATCAAGTTCAGTGAACTGGGTCATGATATTGGGCTCTTTCCCTCATCTCCATTTCCTACTCAGGTATTTCTCTTTGATCATTTGGACTGTAACAGTCAGCCTGTCAGTGCAGTAGCAGCTGTGATGCCAATTAGAGGTTCTCATTTCAAACACCCAGCTCCTTGCTTTTGATGGTGACAGCAGCTACCACATATGCTACAGCAACCCAATATGAGAATATTCTGAATAATGGTAATTAACTCCCTAGTAGGTTGGACTAATCTCTTTGCGATTGCACACACTAGTTTGCATCACCATGTCTGAATTTTATATAGGGATCTAAATGCAAAAATTGCAGAGAGCTGCACTTCCAAAATGGACAAAAATCTGGGAATATAGAGCTGAAACACACCACCACAGCATAAGTTCCCAGAGGCCCCTATGCAAAATGGCAATTTTTCTGTAGTTTTGTCCAGCCAACTTTCAAGATTACTTGCCAGAACACATACTGGTCTCAGTAAATACAGTGAACCCCATGTGTTTGCGGTCCGCTATTTGCGAGCTTCAGTATTTGCTGGTGATTTTTCCGCGAGATGTGCAACTTTGGAGTGTGCGTAGAAGCTACCGTGACCTCAGTCTGATGGCCCCCAGCTCTGCCGCTCACAGTGCTGGCTCCACGCCCCCCGCCTCCCTGCTCGCACAGCCAGCCCCGTCCCTGCTCTCCCCTGCCCTGCTCGCAGGGGTCGCAATGCACCCCTGCCCCTGACCCACTCACTCACTCACCTTGGCTTGCGGCACACCCCCCGTCCCGCTTGCTCGCCGCAGTGCGCCCCTGTCCTGCTCGCTCGCTCGCCGCACCCCCGTCCTGCTCGCTCACTTGCCGAGGCTCGCAGTGCCGGCACTCGTCCCCCCACACCGGTTCCGTCCTTGGCGCTCGCCCACCTCAGTGGAGCACTGCCAGACATCTGAAACAAGCCCCGCACCCATGACCCACCCTCTTCCCAACCTTATTAGGGGAGAGGGCATGGCTACGGGTGTGGCGTACTTGCCTACGTAGTGGGTTCGCTATCTTTGCAGATTTCACAACTCACGGGAGGTGGACCAGACCCAACAGGCCGCGAGTAATGGGGGTTCACTGTATAGTAAGCATATACATCTGTGTGTAAGATACCAGTGTGACTTTTTGTTTTGTTTTGTTTGTTTTGCTTTGTGGAGAACATAGAGTGGTACCTGGATAGAGTTCTGTGTTTTTAATACTTAGTTCTGTTATATGAGATGTTTTTTAAAAGTACATGAAGGGATAAAAAGGAAACAGAAAACCCAGAAATTAAGCATGCTCCAATGACCCAGGAAAGAATTTTCTAAGATAGATTATTCACTCCTCAATGTCAGAAATTCATTTGTTTCTAAGTTTTATCTGTCAGAGACCTTTGATCTGATTCCCATTTCCCATCTTGCAACTTCAATATGTATAACATTGCTTCATTATTTTCTGACATCTTGCCTCATGGTGAGCAGGTGTGACTTGAAAATAGTATATAAAAGCAATCTCTGATACTGTTTCTGATCTCTGAAAAGTAATCTATGCCTGAACCACTCATTTGAAAGAAAAAGTATTTCTTAGGTCCTTGAAGCTTGGAACAACTTTCTCTCTAGCTTTGGGATTTTGTGTGTGAAGCTCTTTGGCTCACAAGAATGTAAGATTTGGTGTACCTATGCTATTTTGATGCACATGGCTACATGCATGCTGTTAGGGCAATTCCCACAGCGGATTAAGGCCAGTACAGTGAAGGAAAACAAGCTGAGGAGGGAAGATTAACCTGTTTTCATTGCTGGTCAGAGGAGAGGAGAGGGGAGGGGAGGGGAAGGGAGGGGAGTGGGAAGGAAAGAGGAAAAGAGAGGTAAAGAGAGGGAAGAAGAAAGAGAAAAGAGAAAGATTTATTTGTAACTAGGTCATAGATCATTATGACACTAAAAGTTGCTTCTCTGAAGTCTTAGCTTCTGAAACTGAAAATACTTTGACAAATGTGTTGTAGCAGATCTGAAATATTGAAGCACTCCGAGATTATTATCCTCCAAATAAAATTCATTTTCTGCTCAAGAGGAGTCTTTGATCAAAGCATTCCTTTGTTTATTTGTTTTTTCCCAAGTCATATTGGCAATAAATGAATTATTCTGACCATCATTTTGCAGATGACTATTAAGAACCAATGATAAAAACTCGGGAAGTGGGGAGAGGATAATTTGTTCCATTTGCTGCACTTTGAGCCCAAGACATATATAGGTAATTAATGCTAGAGTTATTAGGAACAGTAGCAGAATACTTAAAACTGTTTGTTTGGGTTTTTGTTTAAATTTGGAGACTGAACTCATTTCTCCAAACAATTGTAACACTTCATTCTGAGATGTCATCTTGCTTGCCATGTGACCCTGCTACAATGAGTGCTTTCCTTGAGACACAACATGTGAAAGGAAAAATGATGCTTAGCATCATGTAGATAATATTGGCGCATGCAAAATGTTTACATACATAACAGTATAATTGGTAAGATACCAACATTTCAGATGTTTAGTTCAGATTTAGCTATTATTTAATCAAACTGAACAGAAAAGACTGAAGAATGAACTGTAGTGGTTTAATACTATTCTTCTAAAATATCTTCCTTTTAAGTGTTTATGCTTTTGAAGCAGAATGAAATTTCTCCAAGCATAAAGCAAAAATACACTCATAATTGCAAACATATTTTCAATGTTTGAGTTGATAACTTTCCATATGTTTGTTTTGCACCAATATTTTCTCATGCTGGAAATATTTACCAAATCTGAAAATAAACTTGCATAATATGTATGGAAAAGTTAGTCACACTGAATTTCAGAGTTAATGATCAACTTGCCTATGGCAGTCCCACAGCTTTATTTATCAAATTCTGTGCTAAATGGTTTCTCTGGAACACAAGCCCTATGAGGAGCGACTGAGAGAGCTGGGATTGTTCAGTCTGGAGAAGAGGAGGCTGAGGGGAGACCTTATCGCTCTCTACAACTACATGAAGGGAAGTTGTAATCAGCTGGGTGTCAGTCTCTTCTCTCTGGCTACCAGTGATAGAACAAGAGGACACAGTCTTAAACCGCGTCAGGGGAGATTTAGACTTGATATTAGGTGGAACTTTTTCACAGAGAGGGTGATCTCTCAGTGGAATGGGCTGCCCAAGGAGGTGGTGGAGTCGCCGTCCCTAGAGGTGTTTAAGAAAAGGTTGGATGAAGTTCTTGGTGACATGACCTAGATATTAGGGTAGGATGAGGTGTAGGTAGTAGGATGGCAACAGGTCAGGTTAAGTAACAGGTTTGACTAGATTAGATTAGGTAACGGGTGATAGGTGATAGGTTGGACTTGATGATCTCTATGGTCTTTTCCAACCTTACTGATTCTGTGATTCTGTGATTCTGTGATTCTCTATTTTTCCCCTTCAAGCAAAAATGAGTAAAAGTGCGGGTCGAAAATGAGAGAGAGTCTTGATGCAATGTAAACCAAGAGATGTAATTTTTTTTCAGCAATAGAACAGTTTTCTATTTAAAAGAATGTGGGCTTCTAAAACACTACTAGCTATAGTATATGGAACATAACAGTTCATGAAACTAGAACACAGTGTGGTTGCAGTAAATTCTGTTAAAATACTTCTCCAAAACATCATTTATTAAATGTTAACATGTTTTCCTCTTTTAAATAATTTAAATTTATCTCATAGGTTATTGGAAGGGTTTTCTTAAATAGAAATTAAAGGTAATTTAATCTTCTTCAAAGATAATTAACCAGGTTTCAGTGAACAAATTGATTTTTGGATTTTATGTTTCCACAGTTACATTCCAGAGATCTTATTTGACTAGAAGAAAATATTATATTAAAACTTGCTTGTTTGGGAGGTTTATTTTGCAGTTCAGCAAGCATACACAGAAGGCCAGTTCTCAGAAGTCATTACTGGAGAGTATTTCAAAAGTAGCATAAACATTTTCTGCAGAATTAACAGTTTAGAAATTCCTATTAAAACTTCTTTGAGTTGAGCAAGTGTTCAAAGATCATTTTAATATTTCAGAAGTAAAGCAAATAATTGCTGATTGGGGTAACGTTGTCTTCTTAGCAAAGACATTTGATATGAGTTAATTTTGTTTAAAGAAAAATCTTTGACAAAATCAAAGCTTTTGCACGACAGGAACCACCAGTATTGATGAAAATAAACCAAATAAATATATAAATAAATAAATTACACAATCTTAGGAATCCAATTTCCTTGTAACTTAAAAGGGATCTTGTTAATTATTTTTTGCTACATCCAGATGTTGATATGTAGACTTTCCATAAAAGGGGTGGCGGTGGCGTGATCCCTGTGTGGGAGTTGCTTGGGAGTTGGACTAGATGATCCTTGTAGATCCCTTCCAACTTGGAATAACCTGTGTTCCTTTCGGCTGTGCTGCATGCAGAACTGATAATCAAAATAACCAAGGCAGGCTAAAGATGGAATGAGAAACAGGCAGTGTATAGATCTGTGGCCATGTCCAAATTTAACAGGGACATTCTAATTAATAAAGAAAAGCAGGTCCCAGTGCTGCTCCACTCAGTGCATGTTTGAATAAAGAAAAAAGCTTGCAGAAGGCTAAATTACACAAGAACAACCAATTTTAGATGTGATACACATGCTTGCAGTGTATCCAGATGGGGACTACTAAAGAGAAACTTCCCATTGAGAAGGATAGTTTGTACTTGTCTATGAGGCAGACTGTTGCATTTCACCTTCAATCATTTCATACAAGCCATTGTCAAAAGGCAGGATATACGAATAGGGTAACTGGCCTAATCAAATATGAACATTTTTGCATGGTTTCAACCACTACTGCTAAGCACTTCACCAGAAAACCTGACAATGGAATAAATGTTGCCCAAACAGCCGGAAACTCATTTAAATTAGCAGGAAAAGTTTGGATGATGTACTTGCTGGCATGACCTAGATACTAGGGCAGAGTGTTATAGGTAGGATGGTGTGTTGGTAGCAGGATGACAACAGGTTAGGTAACAGGTTAGGCTAAGTTAGGTGATAGGTGATAGGTTGGACATGATGATCTCTATGGTCGTTTCCAACCTTACTAATTCTGTGATTCTGTGATTCTGTATTATAACTGCCTGTAAAGTAAGTTTGAGAATCTGGTTTTCTATTGATAGGGCAGCTATTTGAAAGGCCTAATTGCACTAATTATAGTAAGTGTTTCATAATGTCTCATGGAAAACACTGACTCACTCTGCATAGCAGGTACTCATTAAATATGCAAGATCTGCTATTAAGAATCATTTACCCCTTGTGGAAATTGTGTAAAGTATATACTAAAGATAAAATTTAACTTCCTAAGAAAGCTACCCAAGAGAATTATATATCGATGAAACTGAATTGAAACTTGTTGTTTCTTCACATTCAATGAAATGAATCAGCACTCTGCTAATTTTTCAGAAACAAAATATTATTTCTCATTAAAATCTTGATGTACCAATCTGTATGTCCCAAATACAAAAGACATTGGAAGTTCTGCTGTAACCTAAATATGCTTTCAGTATTGTTGTGCATAAAAGTTATATCGTGTGTCTATTCATAGATGTTACTGAGCATGTCAAAGACAGAATGTACACATGAGTTCAGGAAACTTGAGTAATTCTCTGATAATGTCAGGAGGACAAGTTATGTCCTACTACAAGGCATCACATGGCACGAGGGAGAGGCTATACACTGTTCATATGTTTCAGACATAGAAAACTTCTCTGAGGGCTAGTGATGAAATGTCAGTACTCAAAAAATTACCAAATTAATTCATGTGTAAAATATAACTGGACTTATTTCAGAATTTTTCAGTTAAATGTTCCAGTCAGCAACAGCCTAAGAATATTGCTAAGACCTTTACATAGGAGTCTGATATTCTCCTCTGGCCTGCTTTCTCCTTCTCTTTCATCCGCACTTTCATGCCTGAGTCTTTTCCTTATGAAATGCCTCTTTTTAGTTTATCAATTTTTTACTTTAGTGTAGAATTCTTATCAAATTTATGACTCTGCTTCTTTACTTTACAAAGTAGTTTCTTTCTGCAGCTATAGGAAATCAAATATAATCAAGATTCCATGTAGGAAGATTTTTATTTCTTGAACACTATCTCTCAATAGTTTTTGCATGTTACCATTTTGGAAACAAATTTGAAACTTGCAGAAGAAACAGACATGATAGTGAGTACTCATGAGCACAAGGCAGTCATGTAGAATAATACAGGCGTCTCCTTTAAACTGAATCTATTCAAATTGAGTTTATTTTAATACATACACTAAGGGATAAAGAAAGAAAGTCATGCCAACAGACATAGATCCTGTAGCCTGGACCGGAATGACACTGAAAGATACATAAGAGATCAACAAGATTCAGTAGAAAAAGTCAAACTGAAAATAAGTAGGCTTGATTTCAATTTGGTTTTGGTCTGTGTAGAGGTGGCTAACAATTTAGAACAAATTAATGAAGAAAATGTCAAATTCTTCCCCTCTTTTCATCTTAAAATCAGGACAGAATATTTTACTAAAATATCTACTGAGATGCACTCTATTGCACTCAATAGATTTCTTATGGATTATATGGTAGAGGTGAGAGTAGATGACCTATTCTATCTTTAAAAATCTATGACTCTACAAGAAAGTTACTATAGTTAATAGATTTCAGCCCCTTCTTCCTCCTGTAGATATGATTAATTTGAAGTAGTCTGGCAGACTTATTCTGTCTTAACCTTTGTTTCTTAGCTTGTCGGGTCTCACTTTTGCCTCCATTTAATTTTTTGTTAGTTTAAAATTATTTGAACCAATTTTCTCAATTTTTTTCAGGAAGGTCCATTCATGGAAGACTTTTAAATTCTTAAACAAACGGGCAAAAGCTTTAGTCTAGGATAAATTAATTTATAGCCAAAGTCATATTTTCTGCTTTCCCATTAAAGAAAAATCTGACTTCTTGACTATTTTTAACCATTAACAAAGACAGACACAGAGTCCTGCTTCACAGAAAGAAAGTATAGCTGTAGTGTGTCTAGACCTAGACACAAAATAGCAAAATGAAAAGGCAACAGCTTGTGGAGGGTAAACTATCTTGTACTCCCATCATGAATAAGAAACTCCAACTGTAAGCACCACTAAAGTTTATAACAGTAAAGTAAAGTGCAATGAAGCATTCATTTTTATTTTTTACCAATATAGGTTGAAACCTGGAGATACTGCCATTTCCTGTAGCTTATAAATATCCATGCTCATGATTTCAAGGAGTTATCCTATTGCTTGAGACCAGTTGAAGGTGAGTAAACTGAGTTGTAATTACTACAAACTCACACTTTGCCTATGCATTTTTCCAATAGAGAATTTCAAAGAAATGCACTCACTTTCTTGAAATGCATTTAATATATTTTGAAAATACTTCAGAAATATTATAACAAGCCCAGGTGGGTAATGTAGATAACAGATGTGCAGATTTTGTCTGGAGATTACAAAAAATGCAGTTTATTAAAGTATATCATAAGGCAGATGGGTAGGAGCTCTGTGGAGTATTCGGTTGATTACTCCATAGTTTCTGCAGTCAGAGGAAAAGCCCCAGACTGCATTTTTGCATACACACAGTTACTGAAGAATGCCAGTTTGCATTTGTTAGAAAAAGAGAATTGAAACAAAACACCTCAGGGCTTCTCCAGGAGTGTCTGTTCTGTATCCCAGAAAAGAAATGAAATAAGGATACAAGCCCTTTTAGCTGAACAGCTACTTCCTCTAATAAACATGGGATTTATATGTATTTCCTTTGCTCTACCCAAATAGCCTTTTACAGAATCACAGAATCACA
>WEKX01026667.1:12423-23793 GCA_013390025.1 Pitta sordida | reverse complement strand
AGTCACATGCCTTGCAGGGAAGGGAAGAAAAGAAAAACAATCCTCCATTGTTTGTCCAGTAGAATAGAGAAAGCCCCTTCCCTGGCCACATGCCTTGCCAGGAAGGGAAGATAAGACACAGGATCCTCCATTGTTTGTCAGGTGAAAAGGAGAAAACCCCTCCCCTGGCCACATTCCTTTCAGGGGAGGGAAGGGGAGATAAGAAGAGAAACCTCTTGTCTGTTCCTGTAAAAAGGAGAAAAGTTTTACAATAGAAAAAAAGGGCTCTCCCCATGACAACGCCTCCAGGGATGGCGATTCAACCACCTCTGTGGCAACCCATTCCAATGTCAGATCACTCTTTCTGTAAAAAATTTTTCCCGATGTCAAGTCTAAACCTCCCTTGTTGGAGCTTAAGACCATGACCTATCTCCAATGGCCACAGAAAAAAGACTGAACCCTGCCTGTCTACAATCCCCTTTTAGGTAGTTATAGACAGCGCTAAAGTCACCCCTGAGCCTCCTCTTTTCCAGGCTAAACAGACCCAGCTCCCTAAGCTGCTCCTCATGGGGCTTTTCTTCTAGCCCCTTTATCATCCTAGTTGCCCTTCTCTGAACTTGTTCCAGCACCTCAACTTCTTTCCTAAACTGAGAGGCCCAGTACTGAATGCAATACTCGAGGTGTGGTCTAACCAGTGTTGAGTACAGTGGAAGGATAACTTCCCTTGCCCTGCTGGCCACACCATTCTTGATGCAGACCAGGATGCCATTGGCCCTCTTGGCTGCCTGGGCACCCTGCTGGCTCATGTTGAGTTTGCTGTCCGCTAATACCCGCAAGTCCCTTTCCACCTGCTCACTCTCTAAGCACTCCATCCCCAACCTATATTTCTGCTTGGGGTTGTTATAACCAAAGTGCAGAACCAGACATTTAGACTTGTAGTATATTCATCGTATTGGAGTATACAATCCTTCAGGAGCTGAGGCACTTAACACAGAGCAGTGGATTTCAAACCCCAGGCTGCCAAATTTCATTTTACTCAGGAACACATGGAAAAGGACTAAAAGTTGAAAATTGACCACTTGATTCTGCTAGCAGTGCTGGAAGCACAAAACTCTTCCCTTTGGGCCACTAAAGTAAAGGAAAAAAACTGTTCTTATTGAATATCAAATAATAATTAAAAAAAGGTGTACACCTTTTTCTTTAGGTGGTATAATCCGAAATACTTGTCACAGCTTCACAAAATAAAAAAGCTCCTTGGAAAGGAAATGGCTCGACTGAAATCTATTTCAAAATGTGTCCATTTAAAAAGGCAGAAAGATAATTTAATACGCAGTTTTTGTGCCAGTATGGAAATACTACATCAAATTTATCAGAGTGACTTTAGACAAAATACTTCATTATCAAGAGAGGCCAATTACAGCTGCCTTTTGCCATATTCATATTTTCACAACACTTACAAATTTCTGTGGAATTTATGAAATATGAACAGAGAGAAGGGATTAATTTGCTTAGTAGAAAGGAGCTCATTCAACATAGGTATGTCAATCAGATTATGCAACAGTGAAAGAATAACTTACTTTCTGCCCAAGGAGGATGGCAGCATAAGTCTCTGAAAATTCTGTAGACACTTAACTTGACAGCATCAGGATTTCCTGCTTGCAAAAAATGTAATAAACAAAGAAAGACAGTAATAACGTCAGTCAGAAGAAATTACCTTGATACAATTTCTATATGTCATTGGCAGCACACTGTAAAATGAAGCAGACTAAAAATTGAATAGTTCTCAAAACTTCAAATTAATAAACTAAATGACTGTTAGAGGAAAATAAAATATTACTTGTAGTTTCTCTTTTCCAGATAAAACCTCCTTGCCTTAAATGTCTGAGATTATTTTAGTTTATGGCTTGCTTCAAAAACTAGCACAAACAAAACAAACATCTGAAAAGGAAGAGTATACTAAGGAAAATTCTATATTGATGTTTGCCTTGGTTTGAGATGGTGGGAGGAGTCACTTATCAATACTGGACAGGAGAATTGCTAGACATGTCACAAGATTTATTGCAAATATAAATGAAAATGTATGTATGTATATGAATGTAATACCAGCAATAGAAAATAAATACCAGCAATAAAAATAAAACCGAAACCAAACCATGTCCCCATGGCCCCAAATTCCAACATGCCTGAGACCCACACAAGCATCCCACACCCAAAACTCCAAAAGGATAAAACTGTAACAAAAGAATTTGTCAGCCAGGCAGAGTCTAGGTCTGGATGTGTTTTTGGAAGGATGGGTCCAGTCGCAAAAGCATTCAGAGTTGAGTCCAGAAGTTGGCTGCTTTTTGCAGGGACGGGACCAGCCTCTGTCTCTTGCTAGCAAAGGCAGGGGTGCAGGTCTGGTGAGGGGCAACAGGAGGTCGAAGCCGGTTGTGCGAGTGTAGAGGAAAACATGACACCGGCCACAGGAGGTTCAGCAGTCACAGGATCAGCGCATAGCACTTCTCTGAAGCAGCCCCAAAGGAAAAAATAGACTAGACCCCAAAAGCGGCAGCTTTGAAAAACCCCTCTACCTCCTCCCACCACTGTTCCATCACTGTCGAATGGGAACTGGCTCTGAGTTTTCAATCTTGTCTGTCTTCCATTTACCAGCAGAAGAGGAACAGAGCCTGCAATATTCAAATACCACAACAAGGTGGCTGCCCACCACACGACCAACAGCTTGCAGCCCTGAGATGTGGCCCAGGGTCAGCCCTCACCCGTGGCAACACCTGGCACCCACCACTGCTTGCCCCGACTGCCAGGCAGATTGTTCCTTCTGCAGTTTCGGGGTGCAGCCTGAGGCCACCCCCACTCGTGACGGCACCTGGCACCCAGTGCTGCCACTGTTCACTGCTGCTGCAAGGCAATGCGTTCATTTCCGCAGCTCCCAGATGTGTCCTGGGACCACCCTGACACCTGCCACCACCACTTGGCTGCTGCGCCCACCAGGTCCACTCCCCTCCTGGACCTAGTCCTGGAAGGAAATGGAGAAGAATTCATTGAGATATTAAAAATATCTCAAACAGTAACCCATGACAATGTTATTCTCTGAATTTAAAATCAAAAGGATGAATCCAAGAATATTAAATCCTTCTGAAAACTCTTAATTACTTTTTCCGACAGAAAAAGTTTTTTCACAAGTTATTATTAGTATCTTTCAAATTAATAAGAAAAATAGTAAAAATAATGAAGTGAATACATCAAGAGAGAATAATTAAAGATACAGAGAAATGTCTCAAAGTCTCATGGTTCAATTTTTTAAATATATTGTTGTTTAGAATTTTATGTTTCAAAAAACGTTATGCAGACAAAGATTTTATGCATATTGAGCTTTGAAGTCTGTTTAAAAAGAGTTTTTTTAGTTTTTTAAAAAAGAGACTAGATGATGCACTTAAGGCAATGGTTTAGTTGATGAGATGGTATAAGGTAATTTGTTGGACTTGATGATCATAAAGGTCTTTTCCAACCTACTTAATTCTATGATTCTGTGATTCTATATGTGGTTTTTTTTTCTCTAGTGCCATTATTATTATTTTCCCAGATTCAGTTTTAAAATAATTTGTTTTACAATGTACAACACTCATAGGCTAATACTGAATGATGACGAATATCAAGACAGTGAGTCTTCTTACAAGAAACTCAGAAAACTAAGCAAACAACAGGTGAAACTTAGGAAAACCTTTAGGATCTAAAGATGGATTTTCCATCCTTGAAGTTCTTCAAAATTTATTTGTCAAAATGATCTCTGAAGGCCTGTTCAAACTTCAGTTATTGTACTATTTTATGATTTTTTTTTTTTCTAAAAGACAAAAATCTTGAAAAATACATTTTTCCTACTCAGGCCAGAGCTAGCTCTGGAGACTAGTCCCACAGGGGTCAGTGTTAGGCCCGGCACTGTTCAACATCTTTATTGATGATATGGACGAGGGAATTGAGTCCATCTTCAGCAAGTTTGTGGATGATACCAAACTGGGGGCAAATGTTGAACTGCTGGAGGATATGAGGGGCTTCCAGAGGGACCTTGACAGACTGGAAGAATGGGCAGAGTCTAACAGTATGAGATTTAACAAGACTAAGTGCCGGGTTCTTCACTTTGGACATAACAACCCCATGCATCGCTATCGGCTGGGGGATGAGTGGCTGGAGAGTGGTGAAATGGAGAGGGATTTAGGAGTAATGATTGACAGGAAACTCAATATGAGCCTGCAGTGTGCCCNGTATTTAAGAGAAAACTCAATGAGGAGCTCAGAGACATGGTCTAGTTGGTGGGGAGTTGGACTAGATGATCCTGAGGGTCCCGTCCAACTCAGAATAACCTGTGAACCTGTGACTATGCAAATCTCATTAGAAGACAAATAAGCCTTTTCCATCAGCCTTTGACCTATCAGCATGTCCTAGAGCTGTGCAACAGTCCCTGATTTTTCCCTGGGAGCCTTGATTCTCATTTGCACTATAATACAGGATAAATGAACCTATAGCCTCACCTCACATGAGTTTGATTGAGAATGGACAGACTGCAGGTTATGAAGCAACATGACAATAAGGTTAGCTTAAAAGCCATAGTAATGCCATGACATCCTGAGTTGCTGCAATAAAAACATGCCTATCTAGTTGCTCAGATATTTCTAAATAAAATATTATTCAAGGTACAGTGTGAGCCACATCTCATATGTGATGAGAATTTTCCCAATGATGGGCTTCACTTCCTTCACCTGTCTGAAGACAGAATCCTGTAATTTGATTACTAAGAAAAGATGAAAGAGTTATCTTGGTTCTCAGTCATGTGGAGTGATTCAAGGCAGTTTCTTCAAACAAGTCTTGTTTACTCTGTCAAAGGTATGTAGCACTGTGAAGTAAGGTAGTGAAAGGTCTATGTGCCTGAGTTTTATGATGAGAACCCCTTAAAATCAAGGTGAGGAGTGATACAACTGCCTAGTCCACCCTTTACAGCCTACATCTCTGTCAACCTGTTCTTCCCAAACAGGCGAATAAGCTAATTCTCCTATCTGCCCTCCAAGAGAAGTCCATTAGCTCTTTAATATTCTTTTTTATTAGGTCTTGACAAGCCGCATTACTTTACTAGTACCTGGTAAAAAAAGGTTTCTAATGAATTTTCCACCTGTGGTTTTCTTTCTCTCTTGGAACTGTTCACCTTATGACTATAATTTTTCTTCTTTTTATTTGTTTTAGAGCTCCTTTGGTTTGACATTCATGTGACAGAATAATAGCGAGTGATGGACTAAATTCAGTTATACATATTATTCATAGGAATGATATAGATATAAGACCCTAGACTGCAATTGTTTCTTGAGTGATGAGAGGGCATGCTGTGGTTATAACCTAATGTGCTGATAAATAAATTGCAACTGTCGTCTTTTCACACTGTTCAGATATTGGCAGCATCTGCCAAAAGTGAGAGTAAGGCTATTTTCAACAAGTAATTGATGGGAAGAATTTTAGTGGATCACTGCAAATCAGATAGAAAAGATAGAAGTTGATTTGGTTGATTCAAATACACAGGGTATGAAAACACTTCACACAGATAATCAGCCTTTATGTCAAAGTGCAAAGGATATTAAAAACTCACATAAAGCCCTCAATTTCTGAAAGTAGACAGTAAAGCTGAGAAAATGTTATGTGGCTCAAAGAATAGTGAGAAAGGATCATATTGCAGAGACATATATT
The DNA here is from genome assembly GCA_013390025.1 of Pitta sordida. Taxonomy (NCBI): domain Eukaryota; kingdom Metazoa; phylum Chordata; class Aves; order Passeriformes; family Pittidae; genus Pitta; species Pitta sordida. The sequence goes on along the minus strand of WEKX01026667.1, from coordinate 18,090 downwards.
AGTGGGCTCTATAGCTGATCACATGTACTCCAAAAGTGCAAGTTACCTCTGGAGAAAAATAAAAATGTAAGAAGGGAGAGTGAGAGAAAAAGAGAATATAAGAGGTAAACTTCTTCCCTGTATCCACTTAGGAAGAGCAGAGACAGAATCCCATGAAATTGTTCTCCTCTGGGGAGGCAGTGGTTGTCTAGTGCAGCAAGTAGTAACGATGAAGAGTCCATGTCCATCATCAACAAGTTTGCAGATGATATCAAGCTGGGGGAAAATGTTGAACTGCCAGAGGGTAGGAGAGCCCTTCAGAGGGACCTTGACAGACTAGAGAAACGGGCAGACTCCAATAACAAGAGCTTTAACAAGACCAAGTGCCAGGTTCTTCACTTTGGACATAACAACCCCATGCATTGCTATCGACTGGGGGATGAGTGGTTCGAGAGTGCNCGTGGTTCCACGCTTGTGGGCCTGATCCCTGGGTGGGTGTTCACTTGGGAGTTGGACTAGATGATCCTTGGGTCCCTTCCAACTCCGAGTAACCTGTGAACCTGTGAAGATGACTAGGATACTTTGCCGTGTTTTTAACCTAGCAATACACACGTTTCATTTTGAGCCCCCAATAGTCCCCATTGCTTCCACTTATGGTGCTATTACCTCTGAATGGAGTATACTAATAGGGTGCAAATAATGCATATTGGCTAGTGTGTGCATAAATTATTGGATAATATTGTTTGATTATTTACCTTGCTGCTCCATAGTTTTTATTCAAAGTTTAGTTTTCTCAAATATGAACTATGGTTTGTAAAACAGAGGTAAGGAGTGAGGATAAAGAGGGGTAAAGTGGTAGTTGCTTCCCATGAGAACTTGCCCTGACAATACTATTGGGATTTCCAGGTGCAGGGCCACAAGGAAAGGTCAGGAATAAAAGCAGAAAACCGCTTATGGAGACTCTTAAAAAGGCATGTGAAAAAGTACAACTAAGAATTGTGTAAGGCTTTGTGCAACAGCAAGAGTCATTTTTTTCATGTATTTCTCACATGTTTATTTGTAAAATATCAGCTAACTCAAAAATGTTCCTGTTCCCATTTTACTTGGTCTTTAAAAATTATCTGTATCATTTAACAGCTATCATTAGCAGCTGTCTGAAATGGCTACTTCAGCCTCAGGTGAATGCACAATCTCATATAGGTGAATGCACAATCTTATATTTTCTGTGGTACCCATAAAAAACTGCAAATATATTACTTTCAAAGCACTTAATTCCAATTTTTTTTAACCATTTATTTCCTACTCTCCATGTATCTGTTGCTGTTGGGTTTTTTTCCCTAAACTTAGAAAGCCATTAAAGTAAGGAGTACTTCTTACTGTGTGTTTGAAGAGTAGAAGCCCACTCCAGGAAGCAGGCAGTACCACAGTACAAATAACAAATAACAAAACAAAATATTTGATTTGCTGTTACAACATTCATGAAAGTTGATGCAAAGAAGCCCATGTTTACATCGTTGTCAGCTATTTGGTACCTCTTCATTATCATGAGTCCTGGATGAACATTAATGAGACTGGTGGGTCTGCTCCATACAGTGCAAGAGCAAGGTGCATCACCAAAGCACATGAAATTTCTTTGCATTCTTTCTGGGCCATTTTTTGATCATGTCAAATAACCTTAGATGAAAACTGGTCAATAAACAGACTAGCTTTTGTGAGAGACATAATGCTAAAAAGTGATGGGATAACTGTAATTTTAAGTAAAAGAAAAAAAAGAACTCTTGAAGTCCTCTCTGAGATTCCTCTTGAAAGAAATAAAACTTCTGTGTAAGTTGCCATTCCATGCCAGAGCTGAAATATTGGATATGATTTTCATAGAAATGTGACCTTTCATGACAATATTTTTGAAGAGTTGTAAATTTGAAAAAGAATGAGGTTCAAGTGGAAAGTGGTGGAAGTGGCCACAAATCAGTATTTGACAAAAGGTTTTACCTTGATTGACCGTAATGAATATAAAGACATGCAAAACTATTAAGTGAACCAACCCAGATGAGATGAAGTAGAATAAATTAAAATGCTGATCAACATTGTAATTAACTTTTCAAAATTGCAAGAATTACCATTTGGTTTTATAAAATCCAGCTGTAGCCCTGAAAAAAAACAAGGGGCAAATTTTACACTCAATTAAAATTTTGCAAGTTTCATAAATTTAGAGGAATTCCTCTGACTTCATGGACTCTGCATGGAATTTGGTGTAGGAGTCTCACGCTGTCTCTTCCTTGAATTCCTTCTAGTGCAGTCACTATAACCCCAGAAACAGCCTACGTCTTCCTGTTTATGCTTTTTTTTTCAAAAAGCCCAGTCATTTAAAAGCCTAATCATTTTCCAAGCTGATTGTTGCTACCGGTAGCAAAATTGCATGTTTGCTGGGCATAAAAGCAGAAAACCCAAACCTAGACTGCTTTCATAACTAGTTCTTTAGACAGAAAATAGTTTTACACCCTGTAATCAGGGGCGATTATATAAAGAGTAAGTTCTTCCACAAAATAAGGAAGAGAAGATGAATGGGACACTCTAGAGAATTTTATCTCATTAGATCCTATATCACTTTATATATCAAGTTTGTATTTTTCAATGTATCTTAAGAGGCTTCATCTGATGAGCCTGCTGAGGATAATTCACATGTATACATCAGGGATGGGGGGATATATGCATTAACTTCAAAACTAAACTTTACAATTCATATACATAAACTTCAAAACTACAGTAATTAGTTGCTAAATCATTTTATGCTCACAAAATACTGTAGCTCAGGTTTTGTGTGACCTTGTCCCTTGATCTTGCAGTACACCTGCAATTGGGTGCAGTCTGTTCCAAGCCCCCCCGACACCCTGTTATGGTTTAGGGGGTTTTCTGCTGCTCTAGCAGCGAGGGGGTTAAGAGCTCAGCTCGTGCCTGGGCTCTCCGTGCTGCCAGGGCCTTCAAGGGTATAGAGATAGAGGCATCTCTGTGAATAACATACTTGGGAGAGAAAAAAGTTCAGTAGCAAGATGTAGAGTGCCAGTTCAGAACCTGCGTCGGGAGGCTGAGAGATCGAAGGCCCCCAGGCCCACGAGAGAAGGGGTAGAGATGTTCTTCTGGGCATCCCGCTGCTGTTTGTGAATTGGACCGACCATAGTGAAAACCTATGGACCAGAGAGAGAGAGAACCAGTACTGCAGAATCCATCTAAGCCACGACTGAAGATGGAGAGGTAACGCTGGACAAACTGTTGATGTTTTTGGAGCCAAGAAACAGAAGCCTGGAGCTAGCTGAGAGCTCGGCAAAGATCCTGTGGACAGACTTTTGGTGCATTGTGATAGGACCTGTGTACTTTGGGATGGGCTCATGTATGAAGCAGTAAAAAGCCAGTGCTTAAAAGCTGCATGCTGTGATGTGACACTTGCACCACAGAGAATTTCGGAAGAGCTGTCGTCCTCGGGTCGAGATCTCACTTGGGAGGGGTCATGAAAGATCTTTCCCTCTTGCGAGAGCAAGAGAGAGAACTTTATGGAAGGGCAGAGAGATGGTTCCTACCCTGGATCTGGTCAGAAACACAAACTTGCCTGGTTTACCCCTACCCTATGTTCCCCCTTTTTCTTCTGGTGTAAAAGGGAATATTACATCTGTTGTAAGAGAAGGAGGGGTGGGGGGGAAAAGATTGCCTTCTAAATGATTCGTCCTTTGCAGTTCTGAACTTGTTAGTTAGAAAATAAACCCTTTATATTCGTTACTTGTAGTTGCCTTGCTTTTTACCTGTGACTAGTTTTATTTTCCAGTTTTATTTACTAGTTTTTCTCCTCCAGGAGAGGTTGTGGTGTATCTCTGGCATCCAGCCAGGGTCAAACCACGACGCACCCCTAGGCTGCAGCCTTGTTACTCTACTTTTTCTGCACTGGATTTTTTTTCCATTTCACTCTCTGGCTCTTGCAAGCTCTTCACTGTGAAGATGTCATGGTTTAACCCCAGGTAGAGAAATGGATTAACAAGCAGCTGCTCGCTGACTCCCTCATGGGCAGGATCAGGGAGAGAATTGGAAGGATAAATGCTGGAAAACTCATGCATTGAGGTAAAGACAGTTTAAAAGACAAAGTAAAATCCTCCAAATAATTGATTCACTGCTTCCTATGGGCAGGCAGGTGTTCAGCCATCCCCAAGAGAGCAGGGGCCCATCATGCAGAGCAGTTACTCTAGAAGACAAATGTCATCACTCCAACACTCCCCTGCCTTCTTCTTCCCCTCAGCTTTATATACTGAGCATGATGTCACATCGTATAGAATGTGCCTTTGGTCAGTTAGGGTCACTTGTCCTGACTGTTCCTCCTCCCAGCCTCCCATGTATCCCCAGTCTCCTGGGAAGCGTGGCAGTAGGAAAAACAGAAAAGGCCTTGGCTCCATACAAGCCCTGCTCAGCAATAAGAAAAACATCACTATATTATCAACTCTGTTCAACAGAAATCTAAAACACAGCCCCGTACCTGTCACTGTGAAGAAAGTTAACGCTACTCCTGCCAAAACCAGGACACATTAATTTGCTGTAGTCAAGTTAGGCTTCTAAGTCTTCTTCTTGCCTGAGGAACTAGGAAATTAGAGCCCTGCAAGGACTCTAACCACCCTGAAGGGTGGTTCTCTGAGCTTTGTACCACAGTGCCACAAGCAGCCAGTGAAGGGCTGGGTAAATTGCAACCAATGTCTGCAGGTGCTGAGGTGGCCTGTGCTCCTTACAGGAGATGCCTACGGGTTTATTTGACTATTAATCAAATTCCAGTCATGCTCTATTGATCCCTGGAAAATTTAACATGTTGTGAATTTAGAAAGTCTCTGGTGGAAATGGGAAGAGAAGTGACATTAGAAGACTCCTCCTACAGAGACATTTAAAATTTCTCCTCCAAAGCCAGAAATTATCTGTTAAGCACTGGCAAGATTTCTTCATTCACAGTATCACAGAGTTATTGGGACTGGAAGGGGCCTTTCAAGACTAGCGAATTCAAATCCTATGCTCAAGTGGAATCAGATAAGGAAGTTTGTACAAAACTATATCCAGCTGGGTTTGGAATACCTTCATAGTAAATAAGTGTTTTCATGTGTTTAGATGAAGTTTCATGTTTCAGTTTTGGTCCTGTCAGTTTCTTATCTTGTCAGTGGGCATTAGTGAAAATAGCTTTACTCCCTCTTCATTCCCTCCAATCACAGTATCACAGTATCACAGTATAGAAAAGGCTGGAAAGGACCTTAAAGATCATCTAGTCCAACCTATAATCCAACTAACCTATCCTCTACATCTAGATCATATCACTCAACACCTCATTCAGCCTCCCCTTGAACACATCCAGGGTTGGTGACTCAACCACCTCTGCAGGCAACCCATTCCACATCCAAATTACTCTTTCAGTAAAAAACCTTTTCCTAATATCAAGCCTAAACTTTCCCTGTTTAAGCTTAAGACTATGACCTCTCGTCCTGTCCCCAGAGACCAAGGAGAAAAGACAAACCCCCACCTGACTACAACCTCCTTTTAGATAGTTATAGACAGCCATAAGGTCACCCTTGAGCCTCCTCTTTTCTAGGCTAAACAGACCCAACTCCTTCAACCTCTCCTCACAAGGCTTATCTTCAAGCCCCTTTACCATCCTAGTTGCCCTTCTCTGAACTT
>WEKX01026667.1:0-12217 GCA_013390025.1 Pitta sordida | reverse complement strand
GGTCAAGCAAGACCTACCCCTTCTAAACCCATGTTGGCTGGGCCTGATCTCTTGTCCATCCTGCAAGTATTGCATGATAGCGCTCAGGACTAACTGTTCGATAACTTTGCCTGGGACCGAGGTGAGGCTAACAGGTCTGTAGTTTCCTGGATCATCCTTCCGACCCTTTTTGTGTATGGGGGTCACATTTGCCAACTTCCAGTCATCCGGGATATCACCTGTGCTCCAGGACTTCTGATAAATGATGGAAAGCGGTACAGCAAGCTCATCTGCCAGCTCTTTCATCACTCTGGGATGAATCCCATCTGGTCCCATGGATCTATGGGGATCCAAATCAGATATGCATACACATGGGTGAGATCTACCCTAAGCCTTCTCTTTTTCCATTTGAATAGTCTTGGCTTTCTTGGCCTATTCTTGTGTGCAAGATACTCCCTTAATCATCTTAGAGGCCTTTCTAAGTCTCTTCTCAAGTCTATGTATCTTCTCACGTCCATGTCCACTCTATTTGGAGGGCCAGCTTGAGCTTAAATTGGCCACCGCTATAAAGGATAATAAAAAATGCTTTCATAAATACATTAATGGCAAAAAAAGGACAAGGACAATCTCCAATCTCTATTGGATGAGGAGGGAAATGTAGTTACTGGAGATGAGGAAAAGGCACAGATACTTAAGGACTTTTTTGTCTCCCTTTTCAATAGTAAAAGCAATTGTCTACAGGACAAGTGGTCTCTTGATCTAGTAGACGCAAACAGGGAACAGTAATCCAGGAGGAAGTTAGATCCTTGTAAGTCTGTGGGACCTGATGGGATACATCCTAGGATGTTGAGAGAGCTGGCAAATGAGCTTGCTAAGCCTCTCTCAATCATTTATCAGAGTTCTTGGCTCACTGGGGAGGTCCCAGATGACTGGAAGTTGGTCAATATGACATCCATCTACAAGAAGGGTTGGAAGGAGGACCCAGGGGATTACAGACCTGTCAGCCTGACCTCGATTCCAGACAAAATTATGGAGCAAATCATCTTAAAGGAAATTATGCTGCACCTTAAGGATAATAAGGAGACCAGATCTAGCCAACATGGCTTCAGGAAAAGAGGGTCCTGTCTGAGCAATCTGATTTCCTTTTATGATCAAGTAATTTGCCTGGTTGATGAGGGAAAAAATGTTGATGTGGTGTACCTGGATTTTAGCAAAGCCTTTGATACCATGTCCCGCAGTAAACTGTAGAGGAATTTTTAGAGAATAGAGGGCACAAAGAAATATTCACTTTGTTACATCTTGGGACTTTCTGAAGTAACCATAGTGATTCGACCTTGAATCCAGCTAAAGAAAGAAACCAGCAGAGATAAGTGGGATGAGGAATGTGGAAAGTGCCGGCGGGTGCCCCTAGAGTATTCTCCAATCAAAGAGTTAGTTAAGGCGTGTGCATTTAGTCTAGCAATCAATGTTACAGTAGGATTAGGCGCGTGATAGACTCGTGTGGTATATGAACGGAAGTAGAAAGGGGTAAAGGGGATCGTTTATTTATAATAAATTGAGCTGATTTGGAGAATCAGAAAATTACAAATTTAGTGTGTTAGGTAAGGGCATAGAGATTTAGGGATTTTAGTGAATTAGTGAATATTTAGTGAATTTCTAGTAAATTTTAGAAGGAGTAGTAGACTTTAGAATCATTCAGAAGGCCTGAGAGTTAAGGTTGAATATTAAGGGTGTCCTGCAGGTTTTGAAGGTAAACAAACTCCAGTGTTCACCAAAACAAGGGGGAAAGAATGTAAAACATTGGAGCTAATTGGTTGAAGAACTCATAGCAAATGACATAATGTTGAAAGGATGAATATTCATGGAGCAATTTGCATATATATGAGACAAGGGGTTAAAGATGGGTGACAAATCTGGGCTGCCCTCTTTTGGCACCTGGCAGGGCAGGGGACACTGCTGTGCCTCTTCCTTGGCTCGTAGGCCAAAAAGAAACTTTTCTGTAGCATGGAAGCAATTATGTTGAGTCCTGACTGATTTTCCTTAAATCAGAGCTTTCACCATACTTCTATGAAGAATCGTGATTGACTTCTGCCTAGCTCTTCACAACATCAAACTCCTGGTGAAACTGGTGGTGAATGGTGCTGCATCCAGCTGGCAGCCAGTCACTAGTGGGGTCCCCAAGGGTTCAGTGTTGGGACCAGTTCTGTTTAACATATTATTGATGATCTAGACAAGGGGAAGGAGTCCATCATTAGCAAGTTTGCAGATGGCAACAAGCTGTGACTAAATGTTGATCTGTTAGAGGATAGAAGGCTCTGCAGAGAGACCTTGACAGGCTAGATAGACGGGTTGAATCCGGTAACATGAGGTTTAACTAGTCTAAGTGCCAGGTTCTACACTTTGGCCACAAAAACCCTATGCAGAGTTATAGATTGGGAACCGAGTGGCTAAAGAGTGACCAGGCAGAAAGGGGCTTGGGAGTGTTGGTTGACAGAAGACTTAACATGAGCCAGCAGTGCGCCCAGGCAGCCAGGAAGGCAAATGGCTTCCTGGTCTGCATCAGGAATAGTGTTGTCAGTAGGACTAGGGAAGTTATTCCTCCCCTATACTCAGTCCTGGTTAGGCCACATCTCGGGTACTGTGTCCAGTTCTGGGCTCCTCAGTTTAAGAGGGATGTTGAGATGCTTGAACGTGTCCAGAGAAGGGCAACAAGGATGGTGAAGGGAACACAAGCCCTATGAGGAGGGACTGAGAGAGCTGGGGTTGTTTAGCCTGGAGAAGAGGAGGCTGAGACCTTATTACTCTCTACAACTACCTGAAAGGAGTTTGTAGTCAGGTGGGGATCAATCTCTTCTTTCAGGCAACCAGTGGCAGAACAAGAGGACACAGTCTTAAGATGCGTCAGGGGAGATTTAGGCTGGACGTTAGGAAAAACTTTTTCACAGAGAGTGTGGCTTCCCATTGGAATGGGCTGCCTGAGGAGGTGGTTGAGTCACCATCCCTGGATGTGTTTAAGAAGAGATTGAATGAGGTACTTAGTGTCATGATTTAGACTTAAATGATAAGATGGTGTTAAGTAATAGGCTGGACTCAATGATCTCAGTGGTCTTTTCCAACTTTGTTAATTCTGTGTTTCTGTGATTCTGTGACTGTATCTGTCACTCCAAATGTCTCTCATCAATGCTGAACACAGAAGAATCAGCTCCCCCCACCTGCTTGCAATGCACCTTCTAAAGCAGCCCTGGATGGTGCTGGCTGTCTTTGCTGCAGGGGCATACTGCTGCTTCATGGTCAGTTACTTGTCCACCATGATCCCCAAGTCCTTCTTTCAGAGCTTCATCCCAGCAGTCCTCAGCCTGCTCTGGTGCCTGAGGTTACTCCTCCTCTGATGCAGGACTTTGCATTTCCTTTTAAGGAACTTCATAAGATTCCTGTCAGTCAACTTCTCTAGCTTGTCTATGTCCCACTGAATGACAGTACGCTCATCTGGTACATCACCCACCCCTCTCTGTTGTGTTTTTTTGTTTCATTAGGCATGAAACAGGAAGATTCTCCATTAGAAACAGCTAGACTATGTCAGGTGAAACTTAAAATAAGAAAAATGTAATTCAAAAGCAAAAAGATAGCATGAAAACTACCCAAATTATTAATTGTCTGCAAAGTCTTAAGCAGCTGAAAATACAACAGGAAGTATCAGGGTTACTGTTATTTCCACTGGAGTTATCAGCTCTGTTTGTCACACCCTAATTGTTGCCATTGGCAGAGGCAGCCAAGCCAGAACTCAGCACACCACCACATGGTGTTCCACCAGTCACTTAACACTGAGACTGAATAAAATGGGAATGACTTAATTGAAATGTGCAGCATCTTGGAACAGATAGTCTTTTTGTCCAAATATTTCTTATCTTTGATGGTTTTACCTCTTCTCTTACCATCTATTTTTTACCGCAGAAACCAACAAGACGTCTGAAAATTTAATGTAATATTATGACATGATATGTACAGAGAGCCCCAAAATGTTAAAAGGACACATTCATTCTCACTCATCAGCTCTGTCTTGCTAATTTTAAGTCTTCATTCAATGAAGTAATTTTTCCCTCTCTGAAGAAGCTACACTTACAAGAAATTTTTAGAATCATAGGAACAAAGATCCATTTAGGTTGGAAAAGAACTTGACAACTCTTTCCATAAAGAAAGCTTTACGAATATTTAGTATAAACCTCCCTTGGTGCAACTCAAAGCCATTTCACCCTGTACTATGCCTCTATGTTCAGAAGGAAGGGAAATGAGGGGATTTTTAATGAACATTCGATGTACTTCATTCAGTAGTTGAGCTTTGTATAAAACACAACAGAAAGTTGAAGAGGGTGGGCCAGAAACTTAAGTGCTGAGCTGGCTTCAAGATGTGACTTAAAATGGAGTAATGGCACCACAGCTGAGATTGTTGTGCACTACTGCCTCATCTTGGAGAAGCCCAAGAGACTTCTGTCTGAAGTACAAAGGTGGCCAAGAACAACTTAATCAAAATGTTTGAAGTTTATTATGCTTTAAAGAGAAATTTCCTATTTTTGCTGTCAGGCATACAATCCTTGCAGACAAACAAAGAAAATCCGATCAAACTTTAAATCAGTCTTCACTTGCTCCCACATAGGCTCTTCAAATCTGCTGATAAACATCAAAGGATAAACTGATTTATTTTTTGCACAAGTAGAGTGTCTGGACCTTGTGTTTTGCAAAGGGGTCACAACTGAAGCATAGCAAATTTTGAGGAAATGATGCCTCTTTAATGCAGCACTGATTATTTGTGCCTCTGTGTGTATGTATGCTGCTTCTGCTCTCCATCAGCTGATTTGAAAGTGTTCTGCGTGCCCCTTCATTTGCCTTATGAAACACAGAAACCCTATTTCAGCCAAAAGAAGTATTAGAGTATGTTTTTCCCCTAGCAAGTCTGTCAGCAACAGCAGCATAAAAGTGGGAATATCAACTCAGGAATGGCAGGTCTGTTTTCTCCCAAAAAAGCATTAGAGAAAACAACAATGCAAAGTTTGGAAAAGAAAAAAAAATCCAAACCCATTGGGAAAACTTGTGTTACGCTAGTGTTTGTCACTGGAGAGACAGAGCTGATAGACAAAGTGGAGCCCTGCAAGGAGGCTAAATAAATAGTGAGGGTCACAATGGCAGATCTTTTATTTGCAGCTATTTTATTCATGAAGTTATAAAATGTTGGAGTCCCAGCTTTCTAGCTTGGTTAAACTGTTCTAAAGATTTTCTTTCTTGATATAGGTAAATAGTCTCATCTAACAGGGACGTTATTAAAGTGAAGATATTAGAGGTTGAACAGTATATTGACAAAACCAAGACTGCGGGGCTGGAATACCACTATTGGAAAGATGAAATCATTTCCATGGTAACGCTGTATAAATTGTGCCATGAAAAAAAAAAGAGAAAAAAGGACTCAAATCAGAACTACTCAATCCAAATCCTTAGTGAAAAAATAATAAACCTTCAAAACCCCAAACAACAACAACAAAAGTTTAAGTGGGAAAAGATGGAAATACATCATATGCAAGAGGTCTTAATAATCTTCCTCCAGAAAACTTACTACTTCCCTGTACCTGTAATAGCCAATTTTTTTTTAGATTCTTCTTGAATCTTTGGGTACATCAGTCATCTTTCCTCTTCTACTATATATTTGAGAAGGTAGGTTTGGGGTTTTTGTGTGGTGGATGGTGGGGACTGACCCATTATAGTGTTTACTTCAGCTGCCTTTGAAGTAATTTCAACTGTCAGTGTTCAGCACTGACACGAAGAGAAACAAATGAAGGAAAAAAAGAGTCAATATGGCTTAATGAACTTTCACTTGGACGCACAAAACACACAGATTTTGTCCCTGCTGGTCTGCTCTTACTATTTTATTGTCTCTCAAAAGTAGTGTCTTTGGATCAGGAACAGTCAAGTATTTTCTGACATATATTATCAGCATGAATGAAAAGGTTAAAATAAAAGGAAAAATAAGTTTGAACTTGTTAAATACCTTTTACCTAGTGATTATGTTCAAGTATTGTGGGGGTAGAGAGAGAGATACAAGACAGGGAATGTATAATTTCTTCTTCCAAAGTACCCTATTCTATCCTGAAACCTGTGTTCTCACATATAGCTAAATAGCAACTTCATACTTTTCTTTTCTCTGACGTGTCTGGCCTGGCCTGGATTTCCAAATGAGTTTATGTGACAACAGCAGTGTCATGGTGCCACATGGTGCCTCCTAACCTTCCATCCTGGTTGGATGAATCTCTTTGTTTATAGTGGGAACAGTTCATCCAGGTTTAATATCTATGAGCACATGATATTTGTTTTAGGTGAAAGCCATGATTTCTGAGTTGTTTGCACTGTCTAACCATCTAGTTTGCATCCTTTCCCTTGCTGAGCTCTGGTTGAGCACATTTAGCACTGCAATGACCATGGTGTCACTGAATTTCATGCTTCTTTGTTGAAGCTTTGTGTGTTCACTAAGATACTGTAGCCTATATTGTATATTTGTCATTTGGTTTGCTTTTGTGTGAATGCTGTTGCGTTATCTATGTTTCTACTTCCAACCTGGTCTTACCAACCATTTATTTCACATTAGCATTACATTATTTTGAAGTTCTCCCTGTGAGTCAGTGCTTTTTTCCTTGGAATGGTATATTTTAAATTGGCTTTTCTTGTCTGCAGACTTTGACAGAATTATTTCCCTGCTATAGCCATTGCTAATGACTTAATATATTGAGTGTTAACTATCAGAAGTTGTTGGGTTCTTTTCCACCCATCTCTTCCTTTAATTATAATTTCCTGTTTTCTATTTGTGCATTTTTTGCATACTTGGTGCTATCTTTCCTTTTTTTTCATCTTTGCTACTTGGAGAGTTATTTTTCTCTACATACTTCGACTAAGTTTGCTCATATCTGTAGCCTTGGAGAGTCTGTGTATGTTCTCCATACTTTCACATACAAACTCTTTGTCCTTTATTCCTAATCCCTTATCAAGTACTTAATGTCCCAAGGTCTAGGAGCTGCATGAATTTGTGGTTACAGTCATATCTCTGCTATTCGCACTGTCATATTCGCGTCTTCTCGTATTTGCAGAAGTATTTCCCACAGTCTTTCCTCAGTTATTCACAGTGATGTGGTCCCACTCTGCTGGGGCAGGTGGCCCCAGCCCAGGCCAGCCCTACCAGGAATCAAGAAGTCTTCAACGGTAACACAGAGACCGATGTGGGGCCCATTCCAGTCATTTGGGCTGCGGCTGCCAGCCTGGATTTACCAGTGCAAATGTGCATATGCAGATATTCCTAGCCTCAGACAAAGCACTCCTGCCAGTCTTAGCTGCTGCAGTTAAAGGGAAAAAAACCCCAATTCACACGTTCCTCACTGCCATGAGGAGCCCAGGATGTAACAAAGCTGCCATATCTCTGGCAATAATTTTCCATAGTAATGTCCTACTCATACTCACAGATTAAAGGTTCCACGGGACCCGTGGGTGACCCATAATCTGTGAATAGGGAGGGATGACCGTATTACGGTTTAATAACTTAAGGATACATTGTTTCCACAGATCCTTCATTACATACATAGGTCAATGCATTCAAGCGTTTCTAATATTTTCCTGTATACTCACTCTGCTGTTCATATAGTGCATTGTGGGTAGACCATTTGACAGTGCAATTAGTCTTACCCTGTTCTCTTCTTTTCTTCTGATCTCTTTCCATTTGCACTGGTATTTATTTGAAAATTGTGTGTGATTTCTAACTATATCCCTCTTCTAATCAGGATATGGCAGCATGATAATTATTTATGTTTTCCTTTGTCTTTTGGATTTGTCTACACTTTCTCTATCCCCTTCTTTTTTAGTCTCTGATTGCAGATCTTGAAAATCCTGATAGATAGCAGTTTCTGAAATAATTTTCAGAATTTTAATTCTGCAAGTGCAGAAAGAGTTCAGGAAGCATTTGGATGAAACTCTTGGGAATGTGGTGCGTCTCTTGGGAAGAATTCTGTGTAGGGCCAGGATTTGGACTTGACGGTCCTTGTGAGTCCCTTCTGGGTCAGCACAACATTTATCCCTTGTGCAACACTCTAGACGTGCTTTCACATTAAGTAGCTGATGAAAGCACTTACAGTTCAGTGCTGCTAAATTAAAACACAAACCAGAAACCCCTTGGCACACCTTGAGATCCATAAGCCAGACGGCAACAACACGTAGCAATCAAGTGTTCTTGAACCTTTCATACTAGGCTTTATATAAATGTAGTACAGTAATACCTCACTGCATTGCGAGCCCTCCACTGCCACCTCACTGGTTTGCAAAAAATTTTTCCGGCAAATCTGCCTCAGTGATCTGTGGAGCTTCCCAGCCGACACATCTGAAATGCCTCTGCCTCGCTGAGGAGGGGTGTTGGCGCTCCCAGTGGGGCGGGACTGGCCTGGCCCCGCAGGGAGGCGCATAGTACCTCTTGCTCCCATGGCATTTATAGCCCTGCAGCACCATGCTCTGGTGCCTGCCCTGCTCCTGTGTGTCTCCACGCCCGGTCCCTACAGTGGAAGGCTCACACTGTGGTATGCCCTGGGCAGCCACTGAGACCCAGTGCAGCACCGCCACAAGTCACAATGTCCCCTGTTACTCTAAGCCCAACCAGGGTACTGACCCTCACCAGACACGTGTTACTGTTTCCATGGCTACAGGTGGGGAAGGTAATACAGTCTGTGCCCGGGGACTGCATGCCCGGCTCACCTGGTGATGACGTAGTCCCAGGGAAAGTGTCCCATGAAAGTAGGCCTGGGCTGGCCATGGTGGTGTTGGGGCAAGCACTGTGTGCTGGGACAGGGCAGCGGTGGGACATGCCCACAAGTTGTTTCCCAGGCTCCAAGAGCGCCAACCAGAGCCCAGGGATATCCCTTCCCCACAGCAGCCCCGGAGCTTCCCTACTGTGGAAGCAGTGCAAACATGAGTGGTGGCAGCAGCCTGGTGGCAGCTGCAGAAGTAACAGCATGGCCGAAGAGAAGCACAGGGTTCCTCTGGGGAGTCTCCCCAGGCAGAGGGGACTAAGAAATGCTTCCCTTTGCTCCCCTGTGCTGTGAGAGCCCATGAGGAGGAGCGGAAAATGCTCCCCAGTGCTCCTGGTTGGCTGGGGGTGGAGTGATGAGCATGGCCTGTGTGCATATTAATGAGCCACATGTGTTTGCGAATTAGACATTTCATGAGACCCTGACAAGACACCTTCCTCACAAAGGGTGAGGTATTACTGTATACATTAGCCTCATCCATAAAGGATATAAAATTAGATACAGGCTTGGTCTAAAACATTCCTGCTGTATCTTCAGAGGTAGAAAGCTCCTGAAACAGGCTTCACAAACCTCAGTCTGTGTCTGAATTCACAGACCTGCATAGAGACTTGCATAGCTCAGAAATTAGTTTTTTAGAGCACAGTTCTCCTATTGTGTAGTAGTGAGGGAGCTAAGAGTACCATTCTATTCCACATGTTACAAGGGGGAGAAAGTGCTTTACAACATACAGTACTACCCTTTTGAAAGGCATTTTACTCCATCAAAAAATTAAATTACAAAGAATAACTTGATTCTTTACTGAGAGGTTTAACTGAAAATTGTTTTGATGAGTATATATATTCCTTGGAGAATTCTTGGAGTTCAAGTTAAAACAAAACCTCACACTTTGGTTAACTTCTCAGATTATCAGAATATTTAACGTGTTGTTTGAAGCTGCTGCAGTATAATGCAAGGGTCAATAATTTCAAAGTCTTTCAGAAGTAGCTGTGATTTCTCAAAGGATAAAACAATTTAGGAGCTTGAATCCCACTTTCAGAGGCAACAGGCATATTGGAACATTAGTTCCTTGATTTATAATACTATGATGTTGTTTGCTACCTAAACTCTCCTTGGAAATGAAGTTTAAGCTCCTACGTCTTTAGAGATTATTACACTAAATCAATCTTTACATGCTCTTCCCTTAGTTGCTGAGGGTCCTGGTAGAAGTTTGACCGCCTATCAGAGATGCCTGTGCCCATATGGAAGAATGGGTATATTCAACAGATAATTCATCTCTCCTGACTGTGACATGTTCTGATGAAGGCACAGACCTTTACTTGAGGACGTGTGTCTCTTCATTAACTGAGGCTGCATTCCAAATAGTTTAGATCAAATTCCTTTTGAAGGACTAAGGTTAAGAGGAATTTCATTGGCAGTAATTTTCTTCTAATTCCCTGCCACTAAAATCCAAGGATATTACCTAAACTGGCAAGGCTGATGTCTCTTCATTTATCAACATCTTCCCCCAAACTTGATTATTTTTTAGTTTCTGCCTTCTCTAGATTTAGGAATGGGAGCCTACAGGAAACATGATGCATCATGTCATCTGGGCAGATACTAACAGTACATGACTTGCTTTGCTGTAAAGGGCAGGAGAAGGAAAAGCCATCTGCAAACCAAAACAATTGCTCAGAAGGGCATGACAACGTGTTTCAATGATCTCCTGTTTGGATATTGACTTTCACACCACTTGTGAAAACACATCAAGTGTTTGGAGAATGAAGCAGGCATTGATTAGCTTTCCACAGCTCTGCAGGTTCTCCAAACAGCTATTCATCTTGTTTGCCAAGTAATTTGAGAGGGCTGTAGCAGGAACCTTTGGGGCCAGTCTGGCAATATTAAACCTGAACACAACTGAAAGTTACCGGCAAGAAATGTTGAATTTGACACTTCTGTTGATCTTAAATACCGAGTGGCGTGTTACCAACTGTAATTTGCGGATTGTTGCAACTATTTCTTGCTCTCTCCTGCTCAAAAGATGAGACAGTAATTGGATATAATTAGAACTCTGGGGTGACTGTATTACTCCATTGAGGACAGTGTAGCGGAAATATATGGGTCAAATCCCTCATGTTTGTGATGGTATCACGAAACCCTCACACAGGTGAACAAATCTTTGCTAGGCCAATGTACCTCACATGTACTTTCCACTGTTGCATTCTTGCTGTATCTCCTTGACAGATTTCAGTTTTCCTCAAAGGAACACCTGAGCAGACCATGTGGCTGCAGCTATGCAACCATATTTACAGCCACACATACTGACATCTCAGCTATGCTATAGAAGGGGTATAAAAACGTGGTGGCTCAAGGTGGACACAAAATTCTCTCAAATATTCCTGCTGTGGAGGTGGCAATGTCTAGGAGAGAGGTGAACAAAGTGGCTGATAACTGGAATAACTGCTTCTGGTATCTTCTGCTTCTCTTACTTGCAGCAAGAGTCCCAAGGAGTCAAAATTCCCCATGTAGAGCAGACATGGACACCCAAACATGCACACATATAAACACCACCCTGCACACCACAAAGTACAAACTGCAATTTTAAATTACTCTTTCCCTCACACAAGCCTTTTACTTTAAAATATTACTTAAAAAGTGGTGGTGGTGTCTAGACTGATCACTCCACAGGAGGTTACAAAAAATGTCAGAACGCAGTGTATGCTTCAAGTAATTTATACTTCCGCAAGTAAGTTTGCCTGTCTTGTTTTAGATGCAGTTAGAATATACAGTGATGTACTGATGTGCCTTAGCCCCGAATTTGAAATGTATTGCTGAAAAATTTATTTGGACCCCTTTTCCACTCTGGAGATTTCTTCCTGCTGTTGTTGTATAATGAATAAAAAGCATAACAGTTTGCAGTTCTACTTGCAAAGTTCAACTCTGGCACCTGTGATCCCCATAGTGCATGCGGAGGGATGGGATTTCATCAGATCTTCCAGTTCCTGTCCAGCTCCAGCTGTAACCTTTAAAAAAATGCCTTGAGGTGCAATTAGCTGCTGTAAGGTTCAGTTTGGTTTTGTTCTAGGTTACGTGAGACTTTTAAGTGTAAAAGACGTTCAGACTACAGAGATGCAATAAGAACAAGTTTCTTGACCTTTTATTCTCCTTGTAAATCATTTAATGGAGGAGACTTCTGTTGACCTTCTTTAAGACACCAATGTCTGTTTTAAATCTTTGCACTATCAGTTAGTATCAATCAGATATAATTTAAAATTACTTTAAACTGCTATAGATAGGGGATTTAAAAGAAAACCACAGTATAGCACAAGTCTCTTGTAACCATCACAAAATAATATAAGAACACATTATTGATAGGTTTCTTTGGAGGTAATGAGATGATGAATCTCTCCATGAAATGCCTCCTTTGCCTCTGTCTTCAA
>WEKX01026666.1:17873-33659 GCA_013390025.1 Pitta sordida | reverse complement strand
ACATTTTAACATACATTTATTTTATACCTATTTATACATTATATACCATTTCTATATTTATTTTTATTTATATAATTTTAATGTATTCCCTTTATACATATACACATATATATTTATTGTAGTATTATTATTATATGTATACACATATAATTCCCATTTTATATACATATAATTCCCTTTATATATATATAATTCCCATAATTCCCATTATAAATACATATAATTCCCTTTATATATATATATTTAATTTTTACATATACCCCTTTTTTCTGCAGCTTCCATTTCTGTATAAATCCCATTTCTATATTTACATTCCACTTCCACCCACACCCCAAAAAATCCCCACTTTGCGCCACGCAAAGGAGGAAACAACTGACACAAATAAATTCTCCCAACTAAATAGATTTTTTTCCCTTATTTCCCAACCAAAACAGGGAGAAAAACCACCTTTATGGGAAAAAAAAGAGGATTTTAAACCCTAATTAATGGCAGCGGTAACGAGGAGGGAGCAGATTGTTCCAGCAGGGCCGTGGGAGGAGGAAGAAAAGCTCCAGGAGCTGCATTTTCCAAGTGGGGGAGCAGAGAATTAAGATCCTCCTGGATCTTAAAACCCCCAAATTAATAATAAATATTCAATTTTGGGGGCCAAAACCCCCATATTATATATATAACCATTATATATATTATATATATATAACCCAATATTTAAGGTCCTCCTGGATTTAAATATTAAATTGGGATATTTAAGTATTAAATTGGGATATTAAATGTCTTTTTTTTTGGCCTTGCATGGAAGGGGAGGCTGGGGGTTATTTCATTCCTCAAGAGAATCTCGTGGATTTGGGGAGAGATTTGCAGGGCAAAGTGGAATTCCCTGCTCAATGTCCATCCCCCAAAAAAAGGTGGTTTGGGGTTTTTATTTCACCTCCCAAGTGCCAGAGGTGGGTNGGGGTTTTTATTTCACCTCCCAAGTGCCAGAGGTGGGTGGTGAGGGGGTGACATCCCAGGGGAGGGGGATAAACACCAGAATTCCCCTAAAATCCCCCAAAAATCCTGGATCCAGGGCAGCAGGAAGGGATGGCCAAACAACCGATTTTGCTCGCCCCAAAGGAGGATTTTTGCTCGCCCCAAAGGAGGAGTTTTGCTCGCCCCAAAGGGGAGTTCGCCCACTCCAAAGGGGATTTCGCCCGCTCCAAGGATTTTGGAAATCCTTGGAAACCAGGCCCTGTGGAAGGCCAGAGCGCTGAGGGTTTGTCTTGGGCACCGTCACTGCCCCAAAATGACAAATCTCGGGATGAAATCCAGCCCTGCTGATGCCGGGAGGAATGAGGTTTCCAGCAGGGAATTTGGATGGTGCAGAATCCCAGAGGATGAGCAGGAGCAGCAGGACCTTGTACCGACCTCAGTCCTCCCTGGAGGGATTCATTTCACAGAA
Organism: Pitta sordida; assembly: GCA_013390025.1. Lineage (NCBI taxonomy): Eukaryota > Metazoa > Chordata > Aves > Passeriformes > Pittidae > Pitta > Pitta sordida. Next base: position 32,224 of record WEKX01026666.1, on the reverse strand, counting down.
GGAATCCATTCATTAATTACCTCCTCATCTTTTCCCCCTGTTTTCCTATCTCCTGTTAAATCCCCTTTTTTTTTTTCCTTCCTCTCATCCCCCTCACTGCACAATTCCCCCAACAAACCACCAATAAACCGGGATTTTGTGTCAAATCAGCTTTCCCAGTGGGATCCAACCACCCCAGGGCCGGGATATCAGGAATGCACATCCCTTCCCCCTCTTATCCCACTGCCTGAGATCCTTAAAAATCCCAGCCAAGGTGGTTTTATCCCAAAAATTCATGAAGCAGGAGGAGGGGAAGAATTAATTCCCTGTGTATCCTCACACAGGCACAGCAGAGCCCGGGCTGGATGAGTCAACAATCCCCCCCTAATCGTGGATTTTTATCATTTCGTAACAAGCCTCGAACTGCTTTTCTTTTTTTAAGGCAAAAAAAATGAAGGGCTGCAGCTCGGCTCCTTAATAAAAATTCCGAGAGGAGAAACATTCGGCAAAAAGGGGGGAAAAAATCGATTTAAAGAGATGAAGAAGTAGAAATTTTAGTGCCTGAGACAGCAGGTGAAGGGACCTAAAAGCTGAAGAATTATCTTTTTTATTATCACTATTATTATTATTGTTATTATTATTATTTATTGCCATTTTTCCACACTGGGTGCTGTTCTTGGGTCCCAGCCCTGCAGTTTCTCCTGCGTTTTATTTTGGCTTCTACGACATTTGATGGGGTTTTCCCATGGAATTATGGAATGAAAGGACCTTAAAGCCCACCCAGTTCCACCCCCTGCCCGTTCTCCCCCATCCCACAAGGGGGATTTTCACCAGAATTCCCATTTTCACCAGAATTCCCATTTTCAGCGCAGGCAAACCCGATGTTCTCACTCCATCACAACCCTCAGGACTCCGGGACAACTCAATTTTCAACCCTTTTTCCTTATTATCCCGTCATCAGCTGACAAACCCTGACTGGATTACACGACCCCCCCAATTTACATGAATAAATAAATAAAATTAAAGAAAAAAAATGAGTGACTCATTCAAACCAATCCAAACAAACACGAGGTAATACTTTTACCCCGATGCAATTAGATTAATTATCCTAATCAGGGTGTTGATGGAGGGCCAGCTCTGCCTGGTAAAACCCAGGATGCAGCTCCAGGAAAGCCTTAAACCACCCTCAGGATAGTCCAGATAAAAAATAAAATTATTGCATTTTTTCGTTTCACCAAGGTTTGAGTTTCTCCTTTGGATAAAATTCCTGAGGAGGGAACAAAAAAAATAAAAATACAAACCACCCAAACAGGCACGAAATCAAAACAAATAACTGTCTTAGGGGGAGGAAAAAACAAAATAAAATAACAAAAAAAAAAATAGGGAAAAATTCCCTTAAAGCAGCTGTGGACCTCTGCTGCCATCGTATGGGAGCTGCCTTTGGAGCAGCGAGGAAAACTCTCCCTGGGGCTCCAGTCGCTGTCCCGGGAAAATTCAGAGTCAGTGCCTTTGGAAGCAGGAATTTAAAATCAGAAATATTCTATTTTAACACCCGCAGTGAGCCGCCCAAAAATCCCGACGCCCTGAAAGCGGGAGCTCGGCGCCTCATTAATTATTCAGTAGGTGGGCGCGGCCACGCAGGGGCTGCAATAGGCCGGGAGCTGGGATGGGGGCGTGGCTATAATTAATTATTCAGGTGGGCGTGGCCATGGATATAATTAAATATTCATGAGACGGGCGGTGAAAGCCGCTGGCGCCCCGCCCCCCCCCTCAGAGGCGCCGCGGGAGAAAAGGCGGGAAAATCGTTATCCCCCCCCCCAAAAATCGCATAAATGCGCATTAAAAAAGGGGCCGATTTATTAATAACACTGTTGTAGCCTGTGGTAATTCCCGGTCACTGGCAACCCACTGACAACCAACGCCCTGAAACTTAAATGTTGTGGGTTTTTTTTGTTTGTTTTGGGGTTTTATTTTCCTCAATGTTTGCCAATATTCCTCCTCCCGACTGAGGTACCCAAACACAGCTGCGCTGCCTGTGCGCACCTGCTGCTGCTCCTACCCCCGCAACCCTTTGTTATCCCAGTGGGTAGCAACACGATAAGGCTTTAAATGATTGATTTTAAACAATAATAAATAAAAAAATTGGTGAATTGGGGGTTTTTATCCCCCTCAGGGACACGGGGTTCGGTGCTCCCCTCAGCCCCGTCCCGCTGCTCCCCTCAGAGCTCACTGTGGGCACCCGGCCGGGCGTGTTTGTGGGGAGGGGATTTTCCTGAGGTAAAAAAAGGCTGATAAAGTGTTTTCTGTGAGTACCCCCGGCTGTAAGACCTCCTCTCTTCACCACATGTAGGTTTTGGGGTGCAGGTCCCTGAATTTCAACACTTTGGCCCCGAATTTCGGCGGGTTGCGGGGAGAGTCACTGTGGTGAGGGGGGGGCTCATCCTTCGGCCTGAAGTTCTGTCATAACCCCGTCTAAATCTGACCCAAAAACACGGGTAAAAGGCCAAAAATAGCCCTTTCCATCCCATATTGCAGCCCGAGGAGCAAATCCAGCCTGGAATGAGGGGAAAAAAAAGAAGTTTTTCGTGTTTTCCCCCTCACGGCACAACCCTGCCTCCATCAGCTGCAGGGCGAGATTCCCCTCAGCCTTGCTTTATACTCATACTATTCACCAATTTAGGTTCTTTTGGGACCGATTTCCATCACCAATCTGATACAGGGACTTATCATAAATATAAACAGGTTTTTTGCATTTTTTTTGGTATAGGTGAGGGGGTAACAAGTATTAAAGTAACTCTGTGGATCCACTCGGGTGATCTGAGGTTTGTGTCACCCCCCCCCCTCATTTAAACCTGCACTTTAAAAATCAGTATTTTAACCTATTTCACGCCATTCATTTTTAACCTATATTATTTTACTTGACACACCAAAGAGGAAAATTGGGGAAGAAAAACCCCCTCAGCGAGTTAATTTTGGAGGGTTTATGCTCCCGGGCATGAGGAAGGGAAACGGAAACATCCCGCAGTAATCTCCAAAGTAAACACTCTTTTTTTTGGGTTTTTTTTTGCAATAAATGTTTGCCAAACGCTAACACGGGGCTCCGAGAGAAATATCAGCAACTAAATTTACATCCATTAGCAGGACTTTAGCGACCGCTTAAGGGCAACCCGGGGTGGAAGTTGCTGCTTTTCTGCCTCGTAAACAAATTAGTTTATAGGGACAAATAAGATGGCCCTTCTTAGCTAATGTTATGAGTTTAAACTCGCTAAATATTTAACATTTACCTTCCAGTTTCCAGCGTGGAATAAGGAGTTCTCCAAACACCCGGTGTCCCAGCGGCAGATGGGAGATGCGCAGACCCCTGAGAAATAAAAAAAATCAGGTGAAATCTAAGAGGAAGCCTTTGAGGAAAGGCTTTAAAACAGGCTGTTTGCACTTAAATCTGGGTTAAATTAATTTTATCTAGCTCTGCCCCGCGGTAAAACGGCGGTAATCGATTTAATTTCCATCAGAAATACTGGGCAAATAAATCCAAAAACCTCACTGGGGTATTTTTTTAATTCCACGTAAACCCAGTTGCAGACCAAAGGTAGGATTTTTTTAAAATAAAAAAACCCACAAAATAAAACACTTAAAGATCCCATAAACCCCCCCCAGGACAGAAAGGGGAGTGGGGAAGGAAGAAACCATCGTAGAATTGCAACTTTATTTCTAAAGTATGGATCAGAAATATGCACCAGATTGAGATAAATTTAGTGGTGCCCTGTTACATAAACTGCGAACGAGCTGCTCAAGGGATTTAAATTATCCCGAGTCCAAAATTCTAGGTATGAAATTCCTCACTCCAGCCTTTCTTTGCTTTAAAATGCTTTAAAAAAACGCATAAGAATTCACACAATGCTTTAAAAAGCATAAGCATTTTTCACATAATATTATTTATAGGCGGATTCTCAACTGCCCTCAGAGGTGCTAAACCAAGTTTCCCCTCCTAAAACCCTCAGGAAACACTAATTTTAGCAGCAGCAGCTCCATTTGCTCACCAGCCTTGGGAAGGTTTCAGTTTAACAACTAAAAATACCCCCCCGATTTTGATTAAAAAACCGCTTCCAGCAAAGCAAAACTTCCCCAAACGTCCAACTCCCCTCAGACAAACCCACTTTTGCCCCTAAACCCCCCCTAAATTCTGCCCCAACAGAGCTCCCATTGTGGGATGTAACAATTTCCCTCCCTGGAACATCCCTGGCTGGTTGGATTTGGGAATGAAGGGGGAGGATGTTTTGGAGTTTGTTGTCTCTGATTATTTTTATTTTTTTTTTTGCTCCGGTTTTTAATCTCGGGAACAACGAGGTCTGTTTCTCCCAGAGAATTTCCCACTGCAGCCTGGAGCGCTTCCAGCTCCTGGAATTGTGCTGCACAAACTCCTTGGCAGCTCCCCCGGAGCCTCAGCTGCTGGAAGGGGATAAAAAAAAAACTCACTTTAAACATAAATTTTACAGGCAACGAGTCCCTGTGTTGCCTGACAACGTGAAGCTGTTCCAGAGACTGAAAACCCACCAGAGAAATCAAATAATCCCGTTTATTAAAGCTCGTTTTCAGCCCCTCATGATTTTGGGGAGAGCCCGAGTCACAGCATTTTTTCCATGTGGCAAATGCCGTATCATTTATTTGTCTGTCATTAAATTAAATTAAATTGAATTAGGCCTCGTATCAACCGGGTGCTGCAGGAGGAAAAGGTTTGAAGCATCACTTGGCTGCTTTTGATATTTTTTTTTGGTCAGACACGGCACACACATCAATAATTATCACTCCAAAGGACTCGAGTGGTGATGATATTTCAATAACAGCCCTACAACTGTGGAATAATTAGTGTAACGAGTTAAAACAAGGTTCATTACTGTCGCTTTTGCCCAGCACATGGAATTCCTCAGGAATTCCCTTTTAGAGCATCACTCCCATGATGTCCCCCCAATGCTCTTCTCTTTCCTTCCTCTCCAAATATTTACACATATAAATAACATTTATTTCTACGTTTCAATGCATTAAATTAGCAGATTTAAGACACATTATTCTTCACACATTAAAATTATTGAGTAGTTTTTTAATTATTCAATTTAATTGTGTAGTAATTTTAAGCTCCAAACAGTTTATCCCACACAAGATTTTCCCACTTATATCTCCCTAATTTTTTTGGGGGGTGGGGTGGGGGGGAAATAGCATTTTCCTCCTTGGAAAATCCGACGTGAACCTTCTTTTCTGTGCAGGTGAAACCCCTGGGAAGAGCAGAGAGATGAGCAGCTCCCCCAACAGCCCCTGCCCCAAGCACAGGCGGAGCAGCCGCCGCTCCAGAGGCTCCTGGCACAGGAATTCCCAGAATTCCCAGGATTCCCAGGCTCTGTTGGCGCTGGGGCAGTTCCAGACCCTTCCCTTGGAGATTTTCCACATGGTGCTGAATTATCTCTCAGGTGAGACCCTGAGGTGTTACCTCGACCCCTTAAAATTTCCATAGTTTGGGGTTTTTTTAATGTATAAAATCATTTTCCTGTGACTTATCCTCTGAATTTTCAGCTTTTATGTGTGAAAAAACCCCCCAACCAACTGAAAACTGAAGTCACTTAGACCAAAGATCTCCTCCTCTATCCATGGAGGTATCTTAAAATACCTTTTAAAACAATCTAAGCATTTTCTTTTCAACATAAAGGCTGACCCTCATAATTCTTTAAAAAAATATTACAATTACAAACCATTTGAAGTGATTTTGACGTGAAAGTTATTCTTCACATTATTAACTTCTACACATAATATAATTTCTAATGATTCCAGTTTGATGGCAATTAAGTTTGGATTATTTATCGATCTTATTTCTCACCTTATTCCTGAAGTGATAGGAAGTTATTCACCCCACGAGGAGCATTTTTTCCTCCCAGCAAAGATTCAGGAGGGCTTTGCTTTTGCAGTGAAGGACATCAGCACGCTGAGCATGGTGTCCAAAACCATCAGCCACCGCCTCATTAATTACATCTCCACCTCGTCAGGGACCCGCAGGCTCCTCCTGCAGGACTTCCACAACCTCGAGCTCCCCGGCAGGAGGGAGGGAACCTCCATTCTGGAGCACTACAAATCTCTAGGTGAGAGCAAAAACTCACTGAAAAGCTTTTTATTCCCTCCTTTTTTCTACATCAGAAAAACTGAGGGGGGATGAAGCCCCAAAACTGAGGGGGGATGGGGGATGTGGCCCCAAACAAGCCACCCCAGCTCCAGGAATCACCTGAAATGATTGAGAAAAAAAAGGGAAATGGGGAAGAAGATAAAAAATAAGGCCTGTCCTGCCTCCTCCTGTGGGTTTGTTTTCTCCTAAGTTGTGCCTGTTGTGTGTCCCCAGGGCTGCTGCTGAAGAGGTGCACGTTCCTGCAGCCCACCAGGGACAGGCTCAAGTACGTCCACAAGGTCCTCTCAGGGGTGAGTCCCCCCCTTTTCCTGCCAGGTCATTCCTTACTGGATTTCAAATTAAATCAGTCGGTTCATTTGAAATCTCTTGGCAATGCCAATAGAACCACGAGGCTCTCCTGCCGAGATCCCACATTCCAACGTCACCTTTCCCTCCGTTTTCCTCCCTGAAAATAAAGTTTCTCTTCCCACACACCTTTCCCACACCCCAGTGAGCAGAGTTTTGATTTAATCCTAAACCACAGCTCCCACAAAAACCTCGTTTCCCCCTCCACCAGGGACTCTCCTCTGCTCAGCACAGAGAATTTTCGAGCCCAGCAGTGAAGTCCTGTCCGGTTCAGATAAATCCCCGGTGTTTGCACTTGCAGGTCTCCTGTTTTAAGCTGAGCGGTTGTGCCAGTCCCTTGAACTGTTTGGGGTTGAAGTGCTACGGGGTGTTTCTGCAGGCAAGTACACACCACAAAGAGAGGAGAACATTCAGGGAATTAATCTGTGTTTCGCCAGGTTTTGAGAGCATAAGCCACTTTTTGGGGCGTAGAGGGGATGGTATTTATTCACACAATTTCCTTCCTGGTGCTGAAAATCTCTGAGTTGACTCCTGAGAATTCCTTGACCTGGATTTCACTCCCAGCCAGTCTGGATTTTGATTGGCAATTTATTATCTGGGGAGTCATGGAAGAAGGGGGAGCATTTCATCACACAGCTTCAAATCCACAGCTCGGGAGCAGAGACAGTTCCAAAGGAAACGGCTCCACACACCACAGGCCAGAATGGTCCTGCTCACTTAAGCTGAGCTTAAAATTCATCATAAAAAATTTAAAAATTCAAATAGAACAGATGATTCTCTGTGCCGAGACATTTGCCCCTGGAGCAGATAGCTCCGTGTCCTTTCCCACATAAGGTCTGGAAAAATCTTGGGAGTGATCAGGCACAGGGACACTGCAAGGCCAGAACCCCGCTGCCCTCCTTTTGTCACCTGCAGATCCTGACAGCCGGCTGGGATGAGCTCGAGTGCCACCGGGTCTTTAACTTCCTCTGGGAGCTGAGCAATTTGGCCAAGAAGGTGCAGACAGTTGTCAGCAGCAAAGCAGGTAAAGCAGGGCCTGGAAAAAAAAGAACATCAAACCCTTCCAGTCTCCCCCCGCCCGGGGACCCCCAGTCTCTCCCCCCTTTCCCCTCAGGCAGTTGCCGGAAGCTGGAGCTGAGGATCAGGCTGTACTGCAGGAGGGTCCTGCTCAACCACTGGACCCACAGCAGTGACTCTGCCTTCTGGCTCACCCGCATCCTGAAGCCGTGGCCCATCGTGAACCAGGCCCGCCTGCTCTACATCCTCTTTGGGCCAGTGTCCTCCCTGAGTGGCGAGTACCCGGGGGTCATGCTCACACAGCCGGGGCCCTGAGGGGGAGATTTCCCTGCAGAAACCCAACAGTCATGAAAAAAAACCCCTCAGAATTAGAATCCTGGAATGGTTTGGTTTTGGGGAGGGATCTTAAAGCCCATCTCATCCCACTCCTGACAGGGACACCTTCCACCATCCCAGGTTGCTCCAACCTGTCCATGGACACTTCCAGGGATCCAGGGGCAGCCACAGCTTCTCTGGCAAATCCATCCCAGCCCCTCCCCACCCTCACAGGGAAGGATTTCTTCCCAGGATCTCACCTATCCCTGCCCTCTAGCACTGGGAAGCCATTAAAACAATTGTATTGCCCAGCAGAAAATCGTTCTGCTCAAGCAGACCTGACTAACATACATCAAATATATCAATTATACACATAAACACATACATATAAACATATAAAAGTCTCAGTTCAAGTGAAGAAATTAAATTACATTCCCCCCTGCTTGGGGCAGGCTGAGCTCAAATCCACCTCAAAAAAAAAAAAATCATCCATTTGCCCGAGGGAAAATGTGTTTCCTCACTTAATTATTAAACTCAGGTTTCTTTAAATTCACTTCACGCTGCAACTCCCACTGTCCCTGCTGAAGTGACAGATGGAAAATCATCTCTCTGCCACAGCCTTGTGTTACCTGAATTCCCCTCCTCTGCTGCAAGGCTCACTTCAGCATCTCCCTCCTTTGGAAAAACAATGTCACGTACTCGCAGTTGTGGTTAATTTGTCCCTCAGGACACGTGGTTTGGTGGAAGATGGTCGAAGGCCCCACAGATGAGAGCAGCCTGAAGGGTCTGGCGGAAGCCATCAAGCTGCTGTATGGCACAGAAGCCAGGGAGTGGACAGCAGATGATGTGATCAGCCTGCTGGACGAGCTGGCAGGTGTGGGTTTTGCCTTGGTTTATCATAAATCCACAGCGTTAGATGCCCTCACCTCCTCCAAACCCAGCCAAAAAGGGTGTTTCCAGCCCCCCCAGGCTGCAAAATTCCTCACGCCAGCTCTGGCTTGACTGGAAAAGTCACACGGGGAAGGCAGAGAGGGAATCCCAGGGAGAAACCACTCCAGAATCCATGGAAGCCTTTACAAACACTGTCCAGATGAAAAAGTGTTTGTTCCAGGCAGTTAATTCTGGGGGAGGCTGAAGACCCCCAACTACTGCTGGCAGCAATGACTTCCACGATTTCATTGCTCCTCTTTTTGTTCAAGGAGGACTAAACTCCTCTCTCCCTCTCTCTCTGCCATTGCAAAGTGGTTCCCCAGGAGTGGCTGATGGAGAACAACGCCCGGCTCCTGCTCCTCAGCGGGAACAACATTTGCTTCACTTTCCTGGCCAGCAAAGCTGTGAATGGCAGGGCTGTGGAGCTGGCCAGGCTCGTGGTCTTCATGGCTTTGGTGAGTACAACTCAGCAGAGCCTCTTGACCCCTCAGACTTGAAAAGCTTCCCTGTCTACTCCTCCACGCCAGGGGTGAGCCCAGCGAGAGGCTGGGTGCTCTTCCACCCTCTGCTCCGTGTGCAGCACGGCCCTGGAAGGTGGCAACCCTGCCCTTGGGGAGAAGTGCCACCCCTTTGTGCCCACAAAACCAACCTGTGTCCTCATTACAATCCCTAATTTTCCACAACCCATCCACGAATCCATAGTCAAGGCCGAGATCTGATCTTGCCTCGGATCCAGCAGGAAAGGGGTGGGGTTTAATGTTTCCTGTGTCCCTCAGGTGTGTGAGAAGGACCGTTACTGCATGGACTGGACAGTGAAGATGATGCAGAAGGTCTGCGAGGTTTTCAGCACCCCCTGGGAGAGGAACAACTTCCTGCAGTGCCTGGAGAATGTCTTTGCCCACATGCTCATGGACACCCTGCAGGCAGTGCTGGCGGGTAAGGCTCGGCCTGGGGGCCTGGAGCAGCTCCTGGATCAGGGGCTGGAGCTGCCCATGGCACCAGGGAACAGCCTCTCCTTCCCCAGGGAGAGAAATCCTGGAGAGCCTGAAGGGGTTTGGTGACGTACACCCGTAGAATTGTGGAATCCCAGACTGGTTTGGGTTGGAAGGATCTTAAACCCCCTCCAGTGCCACCCCTGCCATGGGCAGGGACACCTCCCGCTGCCCCAGGGTGATCCAACCCGGCCTGGGACACTCCCAGGGATCCAGGGGCAGCCACAGCTTCTCTGGGCAACAGAAATAATCGTGTCACGCTTGGGAAGAAACATTTATTTTAAGGGGTTTCTCTTGCTAAGGGATTCCTGGTGCCAGGGATGGTGAAACCAACAGTGTTTTAAACCCTGTGCCACCAGAGCCCCGGGCCCAAGGTCCCTTCGGGCTCAGCCTAAACCTCCCCCAGCTGCTGCCTGTTCTCAGCCTGAGGGAATCCTGAGGCAATTGCAGAGCTGAGCTGGAACCATGAACATCCTGCTGAGCTCTGACACGTTTTTGTCTCAACACATGATGGTTCTTGCCTGTCTTTGGTCAGGCTGGGGAAGGAATTTTGGGGAAAGTGTCCCGTGTTCCTGCCCAGCTGCCCTGGCATCAGCTGCAGGGGCTGCTCCCAAACCCCAGCACGGAGCTGATGATCCCTGTGGGTCCTTTCCAGCCCAGCAAACCCTGGGAGTGTCTCCACCGAGGATGATTTACCTTCAAACATTAATTTGATCTCACTAATCACCTTCCATGGTTTCCCTTGGCAGGGGGGCACAATGAAGAGGACAGCAGCTTCATTAACTTGTTTCACCTGGTCAATGCCCAAGCAAACTTCCACAAGGAAATCCTCTACATGGCCCTGAGGAGCAACAGCAGCACCGCCTGAGTTTCATGGCCTTCCTGCTTCTGCTTTTTCTTTTTTTTCCTGAACATTTGCAAAGAAATGTCCAACGATTTCTTAAATTCCCCTTCCAGTTCTCGCTGGAGTGGCAGAATTTAGGAGCAGCTGGAGGAGCTCCTGGGGACTCCAAGGCTGGAGTTCCCTGTGCTCTGCTCCACCAAGGAATCAGCCTCTCCCTTGGGAACACAGATGGAATTCTTTTCCCACACACTAAAACCTCCATGGTTTCCATATTCCATGTGCAGACACCAAACTGAAGAATGTTATCTTAGCCCAGAACCCAAAACATTCTCATCTTTCAAGTTTGTTTTCTTTTGGGAACTGGAGGAGAAGGAGACGGCTGGGATTAGAGGGGCACGGTCACGTCATTCCAGGGTCTCTCTCCCTCACCCCGAGACTCTGGGACAGGGACATTCCACAGTTTGTACGTTCAGCTTTAGCAAGAGCCGACTCCTGACAGCAATTCGAGTGCTTTGACCAAACAAGGCATTTTCCTCCCCTCAACCTCCAGGGTTTTATGAAGCAGCAGAGACTCCAAATCCCTCCCCCTGCCCCAGGTAACGGCTGTTGGAGCGGTTTTGCCTCCACTGGACTTTGCTGAGCTGAAGGCACCCGTTAAACCCTCATCCAATTAAGTTCATTAAATGTATATAAATGTTTTCTACTTAGACAAGGTGCTCATTTTCTGCCCTGCTGCCTTCAAAACAAAAGCGTGTGATGGGGGATAAAAATCACTTACTTTCCGTGGGCTGTTTCCTTCGGGTTATCCAAGAGCCGCTTTCTCCCTTCCCAAGCGTTCCCAGCCTTCCTCCAGGAGCAGCTTTGGGCTGCAGGGAGCCTTTGAAAGCGTCAGAGCAGCTGAGGCGGGACCAGTTTAATCCCAGCTGCCCCCAGTTGGTTCCATCGGGAACGAGCTGGAAGCGGCTGGGGAAGGATCCGCTGGGAAGTGGGTGTGTTAAGAGCTGTTCCCCGTTTGCTGAAGGCGCAATTCCAGGCAGGATTTCACGTTCGCGGAGGCTCCTTGGAGGTGCCGGTAGATGGCAGAGGGGAAACCTTTCCCTGGAAAACCCTTGGAACAGCCCCTTTCCTTCCCCTCGCTGGCGGGAGGCGATCCCTGCGACAAGAGGAATTCCAGCCTCTCCTTCCTTTGCTCAGTGACCTGAGCGCGCCCGGACTGATCCCTGCGACCTCGAAACACGAGGGGAAACCCAAACCTGGAGCGGGAACAGCGATGGGAAAACGCATCCGAGGAACCGCCGGGGCGGGATTCTCCAGGTCCTCGGGCTCTGCCTCCCTTTTCTCCTCAGGAATCCCCGGCAATAAATAATCCCGGCGCAAGGAATGCGGGCCCATTGTGCGGCGTGTCCCTGTGCCAGCTCCCGGGTCACCTCCCGGGAATTCCAGCCCGGCACAAGGGATGTCATTGTGTGGGAGCAGCCACCCAGGAGAAGGGAGCTCTTTGATTCCCTGGCAGGGGGATGGAATGCCAGGCGGATCCTCTGGGAATGCCGGCTCCTGTGTCTGCCCGCCGTGAATTATTGATGGCGTTATTAATAATGAACTGCTCTGGCTGCTGCGCAGGAGCTCAGAGAGGGTTTGGAGTTCATTTTTTGAGCAACGTTCCCACCAAACTGAGGGTTTTCCTCCCCAGAGGATCGAGGCAGAGACCCATCCCAGCGATGTTTGGGATCTCTCTGTGCAGGATCAAGGGTTGGACTCAGGGGGTCCCTCCCTGTGCAGGATCAAGGGTTGGACTCAGGGGGTCCCTTCCAGCCCAGCACAATCCAGGGTTCTGTTTTACTCCCCCAACTCTGCCAGTTTGGGTTGAGCTGGGAAGGGACACCCCCCTTTGGAACCTCCTTTCCCAACATCCCCCTGCCACAATTCAACACCAAACGGGGCCTGGGGGCACCGGAGGAGCTGGGATGGGAACACCTGAGAAAACACGGATTTTTTCCATTGTGTTCCAAGCTTTCCCTGGTGCTGCGGGGAGTGGAGAAAACCCTCCCAGGATGAGAAGCAATTCCAGGGTGGAAGAAGGGCTGAATCCCAAGCCACATCCCAGCTGTCCCTGCCTCTCCTGCCTGGCTTCCCAAGACCTTTTCCCATCCCTTTCCCAAGCCCTTTTCCCATCCCTTTTCCCATCCCTTTCCCAAGCCCTTTTCCCATCCCTTTCCCCATCCCTTTCCCAAGCCCTCGGCTGCAGGGCCGGGTCCCTCCACCTTCCCGTGGGGCTGTGGGGCCGGAGGGTTTGGAAAGGGGAAGGGAAAAGGTTTGTTCCCGGTTTCACACTCAGCTGAGCTCCCATTCCACACATTCCTCCTCCCTCCAGCCCTGCAGATGTTGGCAGCAGGCACAGCCCCAGACCTGGAGGTTATTGAGAACATGCCTGGAAATTCCTCCCGGGGTATTCCAAGCTCCTGGTTCCCGACTGAGTCCCAGACACAGGAATTTTGGGGATTTTGGGGCAGCAAACCCACCAACTCCGGGTTTCTCTCAGGAGTTTTACTAACAGGAAATTGCAGTGTCAAGTACTCAACATCCAGCATTCCCAGGCTCTGAAATCCCTCTTTTCTTGTTTCTTTTTATGGAAACACCATCTCCTGAAAGTCACACCAGCAGATTCCAGTCTATCCCAGCCCCCTGCTCTCCCTGGGCCCTGTGCTCTCCTCATTTCATGTGAACGGGGGTGGAAGGGCAGGGATTGATACTGGGATTGATGCAGGGATTGACTCAGGGATTCATAAAAGGACAGGAAAAATCCTCCTGATGCCTCAAGTGCCTCCCCAGGCCTCTCTGAGGTGGGGGGGGGGGGCGGAAACGAAGCTCTGAAATGTTCTTTCCATCCCACAGAAGTTTCCATCTCGTTAAAAATGTTCCTTTTTCTATCCTGGAGCTTCCCCAAAACTCCAGAGAAGGTGGATGGAGGTCCCTGGGGGCAGGGGGATGCATTCCATCATTCCAGCCATTCCACACCAGCAGCCGTGTCCCCTCTCCTGGTGTCGGGTCATTCCTCTTTTATTCCATTTCTCCTCCAACGTTTCTCAGTAAAAATAGAAGTGCTCTGCTAAAATCCACCCCGGGGGACCGACCTTGGAAATAAATGCTCATCCCGGGGGGGAAACACCACACGGGGATGGCGTGGGGGGTGACAGGACCCTTCCCATCCACCAGGGGACATGGGGAACATCCCAGGTCCTGGCNCCCCCCCTTCCCTGGGCACATTCCTGCCCGGAACACCGGGACGAGGAGCTGAGCTCACCTGGCCGAGCCGCATCTCCCCTAGAGCATGTAAATGATGTAGGAGAGGATGACGAGGCCGATGATGGCGAAAAACATCAGGATGAAAATATCCAGCATGGCGAGGGGAGGCCGGGAGAGCGGCTGCCGGGGCTCCCTGCGGCTCGGACAGGGATTGCGGGATCCTGCNCAACATCTCAGGTCCTGGCAGGGCCGTCCCCTCGGAGCCCCCTCCCCATCCTTCCCCCGTGCTCCGGGCTGGGCTCGCAGAGGTTGCTGCTGTTCCAGAAGGTTCCAAGGGACACGGCCCGGGCTGTGGGAGAGAGAAAGGAGAGGCTGGTCTGAGCTGGGCCCGGGGCTGGGGAGGGGGACACAGGGATGTGGGAGCACCACAGACCCCCCGACACCCCGGGGACCCCATCCCTGCACCTCGGGGACCCCATCCCTGCACCCCGGGGACCCCCCTGCACCCCGGGAACCCCAT